>KZ308790.1:373666-393072 GCA_000376725.2 Ladona fulva
TGGTTCAAACCCAGCTATTTATTTCCTTAATCCGTCGCAAATATTTCGATCATCTTTTAACTTAATTCATGGTACTGAGTTATCTCGTAATAATCTTATATCTTAAGTGTTACCATAGATCATTTCTAACGGAAATGTCCGTCCTACGGACATGAAGATTATAAAACGTAATTAAATAGCTCTTTTCAATCGAGCAATGATATAATATTTTATTAGAGAATAATTGAGACGGCAAAATTAACTTTACCCGATACGTCCGGAGAAGAGTAAATTACTCGTCAGATTCGGGCCAAAATAAGAAAATCCGACTTTCATTCTTTTTTAGGCCTTATACTGCTAAACTAGTAAAAAGCAACAATACATTTTAACAAGATTTTATGTTAATAATAACGATACAAAAGTGTTCCACGCGTTTACAACGATTTAAAGAGGCGCCTTCAAAGTGTTTCACTCAGCTCCGTCCTTCCAACAGCCAATAGAATGCGGAGAAAAGTTTAGACTCGCTCTCTTCCTGCTTCACGCTAGTTATGCGGGTTGCGTCCGAGGTGGTAAGATTTATGTGGAACTGGGTGTACATTATGCTATCTAACCCATAAAAATCTCTTTGACGCCTGTCTTCGAAAATCGCGTTCGCTGAGAGCACGAATCATGATGTAGAGTATTTCATAATGTAATTCATTACTTACGGTTTTCTCGAATATTTTGCGCCTATACTCGATTCTTCTGCCCTTTACACATCCTCAGCCTATGCTTTATGTTACGTGCTATCGAATCCTTAAGGCAACGAACCTACGTTATACGCGCTCTGTCTATCTCCATCTATCAATCTCTTGCGTCGATTGCGTACCGCGTAACAGTACTTCTGAAAAATAAGCCACTACTTTGACACTCGATTGATTACGTCTAAGAACGCGATTGCATAGCCTCAAAGTCCTATCAACTGTCCCCACAACATCTTGAATGTGTACTATAAACGGTAAATCATTACCGAAAAGGACAACTAAATACATGCATGGCTTACGAATTCTCATGTGACGTCCCTACATATAGGGGATTACAGTTGGGGGCGGGTCTCGCTCACTGTTACTCATTTTTTTACGTTCAGATCCAGCTACAAATCATTACACCATTTAGAGATGATGCTCAGGTGGTCCCGTAATACAGATGTATCTTCCACATTTTTCAATTTTCCTGTCAAATAGAGCGTCCTTCGGAAAGAGCGTCACATTACTCTTTACATTGTCTACTACATACTTGATGTAAGCTGGAAACTAAAATCGGCCCCATTACACTACCCTGAGGAACTCCTGATGACACTTTGTCGGAATAAAAACTACATCAAATAACTCGTCCACCACTTCTTCAGAAACGACCACTGAATGGTTTGACTCGATTTTCTGAAGAAAAAACGTGTGCAGCACTGTACCAAATGCTTTCCTAAAATCCAAAAATAAGGCATTTGTTCTGAAGCATTCGTCGGCTGCTCGCATTATGTCGTCATCAAGTAGTGCTTACTGACTCTCACAAGAGCGCACTTAACAGAAACCACGTTGACTGCTTGTAATCGCAACATTATCGCTGAGGAAAAGCATTAAATAACTGCACATTACGTTCTCTAGAAATTAACAAAATATCGAAGTAAGCGATATCAGTCGAAAATTGTCAGACTTCGAGTTTCACCCCCTTTTCGGCACTAAGTAACGCTTTCTTCCGGAAAAGAGACCGGGACCGTACGTTCGTCTAAATATTTCTTGAATAATGCTAGAAGGAGGGGAGCAAGCTCGTTTGAAAGCGTAGATACAATAAAGGCAGGTATATCTTCTGGCCCGAGAGAATTATTACTATCGACATGCAGTAAAAGGTTTCTATTACTTGCCTCATTGAGTTCCAACTCATTTTGGATGTGACGGGAGTAGGATGTGCGTGGTCATCGATATGAAACATTTTTTAAAACGCTGATTCAGCAGCCATTTTCTAAGTCCGTAAGACGCGAGCCTCGAGATGTTATTTTTTTAAGGCGCGTGTTCACACGATAACAGTTGAGTTTGCTCCACACAAAGAAAGAAAAAAAACGCCTAAAGCGACCAAATAAATGCGACATAGAATAGACAAAGATTTGTTCCGTAGAGGAATGGGCGATATTTCGTTGCAAAGTTAAGTTCCCGGCAGCAAGGAATGGCATAGTGTAGAGACATGACACTAGTGGGCGTCGAGAAAGAAATCATAAACTAACCTCCCGTCGAGATCAACTTCGATATACGTTTTGGGAGAGCAAATGAGAGGATGAAAAAATCTGCCCCCAATAGTAGATGAACATATAATGACACTTTGAGCGTAGGTGTTAACAATTAGTGAAGTTGACAACTTTTCTGTTCTTTACATACTTTACTTTACAACTTTACATAGCTCTAACCTCTTCCAACCTCAAAAAAAAACACGAATTTGAAATAATGAAGATAATATTTCGCAATGCGTCGTTTATAACTTGGCAATTCCTTCGACAAACATCGGGCGAAAAACTCAGCGGACATTTCTAAGTTCTGCTTTCGAAACAACTCTCATTTAAAAGGAGATGAAGACTTTTGTAAAAGGTGAACGTGAGAAAAAAGGGAAAGCAAACCTTTCTTCCTTTTCCCTCAATTTCGCTTTTTCCCATCGTCCTCTTATTTACCGAAAACTCATACGTCTTTCAAAGAAAAAAGAAAGCACTTTTCCGCTTCCACTGCAATTGCGCCCCCTTGAGACATCTTTTTACTTTCCACTTTTCTTTTAAGGATTAGATCCAGACCGACGCCATCCTAATCGACCATGATTTACTGACCTTTAAGATTTAATTTTTCTTTCGCAGCTCAATTCCATGTAATTATACGCCCTACGTGATCCATAATACTTCTCTCAGCAGGATGTTTTTAAGGAAAGTTTTTTCTTCCGAAAAGTATTCATCCTCGGCCAATGAAAATTTTTTAACAGCTTTTATAGCAGAAATGTAAGCTAGATCACAGATATATACGTTTAGATTACTTTCAGCCACGAATAAGAACTTTACCTTCATACAAAATTTAACATTGGATTATTAGGACTATAATAATCTTCTAACACTACTTATTATCACTCAATCGCTTAAGGAGATTCAATCATTCGCTTATGAAGCTGATTCTACGCTACAGGACGACTTCAACTACTTCTTATAGCCAACTTCAATACAAACTCACGACTCACTATACCGGAAAGCTGAGAAGCGATTCAAATATACGAAGTTGAAATTAATTTTGATGGACAGACAAAATTGCTCTACTTTACGGTTGACTGCAGATCAAATTGGTAGACCGATGATACTCAAATATATATTTGCATTCTTTGTCAAGAAATTCCGTTTACTATAACATTACAGGAAGTATTATATACCCGACCGAATTTATTACTTTAAATCTTGTAGTCTAACATAAGTATGTAATACCTTTCAAATTGGATAAGTTGGTAAAACATGGTTGAGAGAACTAATTTATTATCTTAACTTAGGAAACAGCAACAATATTGAGAAATAAACGAATATGTGGATTGTGCTCATCTCATTTCTATAGCGACACTTACGGCAAAAGCTTTACAAAACCAATTTATGTAGCGTATGCGTATGCTAAGCTAAAATGACAGAGCAGCGATGAATTTTGTCAAAGATTTTCTCGAAGCATAAAACCAAAGCAACTTAAGTAGGAACCTCCATTCACCTAATAAAATCCGATTCCAACATCGTGTTTTGTCGAATGAAATCTCCGTTAAGCATACGACAGCCACTTCTACACAAATATTCATTCTTATTCAACGGCCTCCTTTGCTCTTAGCGTCTCCAGTATTCGAAAGCGATATTGGTTTGCATTTTAAGGCACATCGAGAAGTGGCAGGAATGAAAATCCCGCAAAAAGACGTCATATTTCACTCGAGGGAAGAGAATGAAAAATATATTCAAAGCATAAAAAATCGCACGTTGCGTTAAATGTCAATCTTTCTCGTCGATCGACAGTCTGCCGCAATGAAATAATATCAATTGGCCTTCTATCATATGCCACCTTGACTGGCTGGTTAATATAGTTAGTATCGAGTTAATACAATGCGCGAAAACCAATAAAAATTGATGCAATTGCCATTCTTTAAAAAAAGCGGAATAAACGAGAAAAAGAGGGAAGATGTACTTGCCCATAGCGTCGTAAACCCTATGTTGATGAATTTTACGTTACTACACAATGCCATTAATCGAAACATGCAGCTGAATGGAAAAGTGATTTACGCTAATTATAAAGAAATCCTAAAGATACACCACCGTAAGCTTTCGTCATAACGCGGCGGATAAAAAAAATCGAACTCTGATCCACCCCATTAGCCGCGATTACTATTAATGAACTCGATTCCCAACAGATGGCTCTGCTGGTCGAAACCACGATTAATGAAATCCGTCAATAATTAGCAAATAAAGAGGCAGTAACTTCGTTGAATAAATCTGATTCAATCAACGGCCGAATTGGAAGCGAATTAAATTTCAAACCTAGTTCAATAACAACAACGGAAAGTAAAAAGCGACTCGCTTGAAAAGCGTGGGAACTGGGCTAATTCACTAAATGGTTTCGAAAGAGAAAAAACGCTCTAACAGCCGCCGTTTAAGGCGATTAACTCAGTTCCCGACAGAATACCTTTGCGCCGCCTTGCGTGAAAGTCTGTTTGGAATAAGCAGGCGTGTTTCAGCGATAAGGGAAGACCTTCACAAAGGAATTACTCTCGCATTACGACCTTCCCCTATATTCCGAATGCAGTCACTGCGACGGACTCGGGAGGCCATTAACAATCTGATTGCGTCCAATTTGTAATTTCGAGAAGAACGAGGGAGTGACTACTCGGAAGGAAGAGAAATTCAAATTTGGGAGAAAATGGATTCCCTCTCCACGTCTCCGGTGGAGGCTCGCCACGGAAGAGGAACAAACTGCATGTACCTGAGTACTCTAATACTGCCGGGAGTAATCTACGTTTATCATGAAATTGATCTCTGCCATCACGACAAATCGGCAAGTATCGCGACAGAAATATCCAGGGTATAAATTCCCTTCTCACGGAATTTAAGAATTGTCCCTTTGTCTCGGAATCCCAGGATCAATTGCTCATTTACCAGAATAAATACTTCTAAGAAGCAAACACCGCCACTCCTCATCCAAAGATTTTTGAGCTAATGATTGAGCAATGCCATTGACAAGTCGTAAATATCGGTACAAATTTGAATCTGATAATCATTTTCAAGCAAATCAACCATGCGGATGATCACATCGCGAGGATAACGAAAGAAAACCTTTACTCATAATCAAAGAACAAATAAAGTAAACCAGTAATTAAATTAAATCAGTCCTTTTACCTTTGCGTTAGATCGAGAAATAAGGTCCAGTCCCCAACATCTGGGGACTGGAATTCGAGCATATCGAATTAACTTGCACGAAATGAAAATACTATTCCTCGTCGGGACCTCCCACCAGAATAAACACGAAGAAGCGTATATCTGTCGATCTTCCGGAGTAAGGAGCCGAAGGACGCACAGACACATCACTTAACTGATTCTTTTCCGTGTTTTAAATATGCATCGCGTTTGCCAGGCATTACCATACGAAAAGGTCATGCGGTTAATCGCGATAACAGCTTCTGATAGTTTTCTTAATGCGATCGACTATTCGTATAGGGATTATGTTTTTAAAGATAAGCAAATATGAACCGTTAATCTTAACCTTAGATCAATGATGGCTTTCACTGTCAACACACAAGCTTGGTTATCATATCGAGCGTATCATGCTAAGAAATTAATAAACGTGCCAAAGGGCAGACAAATCAGTCCTGTGCACCGATCGAACCACGCCCATCCACGGCGATGGAAACTCCCCTGAGGCGATGCCCGCCCTCTTCTTCCTTTGTTATTCTCCGTGCAGTTAGTCTCTTTAAACGATGGGCCACCGACCATCCCTTTAAGCCGTTCAGAACTGGGCAATTCCACTGCTGGAACAGCAAATATGATTGCCTTCAGTCGACCCAAAGTTGCGGACTCGAGGTCCTTACGGACGTATACAGGAATTTTTTGCTTCCGAATGGATTGAAATAGTACACGTATAAGAGGAGTGAAAGGCTGAAGAGAAGTTGGAAGCAGAGAGAGAAGTTGGGAGCAGAGAGAGAAGTTGGGAGAGAGGGCAATGATCTCGGTTGAAAGGCAAAAGACGCAGCTTTCATTCATTAAAGCAATGTCTCGGACAGAGATTCATCAGCTTTCAATAAACTTTCAAATCGAAACTAGTACTTTTGCAAACTAGAAAATATTTCAGAATGGAAAAACAATTGCATAACATATTAAATAAAAGAAAATAATGGAAAGAACTTGACCTCAAAAGTCAGAGGTGGGAGAAAAATTTTTTGAAACAAAAATTATAATAGAGAAACAACACCCAGGAAATGAGATACTTTTCATCTCAATTTAATCACGTGGTACATAAAAACGAATTAATATATATATTTAACTTTATACGAAGTAAATTAAGAAATAATTATGCTGTCGACCATCAATAAGAACGCTCAAACTCTCATTCTTCTAGCTGACCTGACAGAAAGTACGATAAAATTATCAACCGATATGTTTACCAAATGGTCTACGGCAGACCATCAGAACTTTTCGATATAAAAATTTATATTAAACATAATTTTCCAGTCTTTATGAAAAGATGAAAAGTACATCACGGCACCAACAGCTGGGAACAGTTTCCATTCCAGAAGTTTACATCAATGCGAAAATTCGGAAGGTGATTTGTATCGTTCCATCAAGACTTACCTATTGATAACGGCTCACACGAAAGACAAATTTCAGACGGACGTTAAAGTAGTGGAGAACTCACCTGAAACAGAAAGTTTAAAATCGTAAATTAACATGTAAAACGAAAATGAACGATAAAAACTTAAGATACTCGGATTAAGCTATTTTTATCTTCTCCAATAATATCCTGTTTAATGGCATTCAAACAGCAAATTCCTCAAGAAATACTTATGTAAAGAAATAAAAGGTACTTAATTTTTCGAACATTTATCGCATGATTAAACCACAATACATTCGATACACCCATTATGTCTTACTCACAGAACANACGGCGAGTCGCTTTACTATTGGACAGTAGACGCTAGACGTAGATTGAGTATGCGAAAGTAAAGACGCGATACGATAAGCCTATCATATATATACATATATACACACACACACACGAGGGCGAGTCAATAAGTAAGTTTCAAATCCAAGTTACGACATGAGTTTTTTAATTAAGTGCGGGAAAATGTTACCGTTAGATATCTGCACAATCTAGTCTTATTGTGATGCACAATAATAGGTATGCGCATGACTGTACAGACCTAGCAGCAGTTACAAGATGGCGGTGCCCCTGAACACGTGTACCACGATAGAGGATATAATTCGTATGTCCGAAGTTCAAGAATTCCTTTAGGGTATTTCGCGTTAAGATAGAAAGTTGCAACTCACGGTGTTATTAGAATAGGTAGATCTGTCTGTGTGTAAAGATTTTTGCCCTCTTGGCCCAGGTTCGAAGCTAGGACCATTCGTATCACCGAATTTTCAAAAATTCGTTAGGGTATTTCCCGGTAAGGTAGAATGTTGAAATTCGCAATATCGATAGAAGATGTACATTTTTATCGTACTCCACAAAGACTTTTGTCCTAATGGACACAGGTTCCATGCTAGGACAATTCGTATGGTGTTATTTTCAATAATTCGTTTTAGGTATTGCAGTTGATGGATGGCAGTTGGTCTATGGCAGGCGGAGTGTAGCATCTTCATCAGCCTTTTTCAATCCGACGTCGGATGTATGACAAGTACATCTTACTTTTAGGCAACATCTACAAGGACGCCACAGCCTCTGTAATGCTGCATGAAGAAACAGAGGAATTCCGGATTGAGAAGGGAGTGAGACAAGGCGGCTGCCTTTCACCAATTCTTTTTACAGCCGTTCTGGAAGAAGTCTTTAAAACCTTAGGCTGGGAGGATAGAGGCCTACGGAACAATGGACATAAACAATAAACTCTCAGCAATAACGAAAAACAAAACACTTACTGTCGGTGAAACCACAATGATGAAATAAAAGTCTAGGCGATTGATCCTAAGGTATCTTTTTTGTTGCCTCGGAGACAAATAGTACTAGTTTTGTGATAATACAGAATGTTGATGCCTGTGAAGTGTCTAACGGCGAAAATTCAACGCGACACAACATTTGAAAAGACGGCTGGAAAATGAAATTTCTCGATAAACTACACCAATAACATACGCAAGCAAATAGGGTAGAGCTGTTAATGGCTTTAAATCTGGCTTACAGTTTACTCCCGATGCAGATAATAACAAACCAACGTATCGGATGTTTTCAAACGAACACGAATCGAACAGAAATTGAAAGTAGCAATCTCATAAACAAACGTATATACGCAAAGATAAAAAATTCGTACTGTAAGAAAATGAATAAAGTGAGCGATTAAAAAGTGTATCTGCCTAGAAGGAATAAATGTCTCCAAAAGCATCGTGAAAAACATAAAAGAAGCGAAATTGCCTATCACGAAAAAGTTGATAGGAAGGGTCGACTGAACGCATGAGTAGAAGTTCTTTTCGAAAACATGAGAAAACGGAAGAGAAAACTCACTTCCGTACTCACCAAAGACAAAGCTTATCGACTAACTGTAAAAGGCGTGATGAGTGAGCGCTCCGAAACGCACGTGCTCTTACGACAACTGGGTCACGACTGAATCAAACAGCAACTCTAAGCTTTCAACGAGAAAATACAGCAAGTGATATAGGGGGTTCTCTCAGGAAAATTAACGATAGCGAAAATCATTAAATGGAGTTAACGCTTTCCTAAGAGATACACGCATTTTCCCTCGATTTGGTGCGTACATTACGGAAACCTTTTGGTAAACAGAAGCTATTTCCTCCTTTCTAAAGAAGGGACGATGGACTAAATTTAAAATGGATCAGAACAGAGGTAAATACTTACAAGAAACACGTCAGGTTTGTGTAACGCGGATTTACACGAAAATTTCAGGACACGTTCTTTGCACAAAAATAACAGACATGTCCGACAATGCGCCTTTGTTTATGCGAAATTTGCAACTGAAAATCGAAGTTAGGCAACCACGCGACACGCGTGCATTGCACTAACCCTCTTTACATCTCTTACGATGCTCTCTGTAACTATTTGAAAAGTAAACTCGCTATTCGCCTCAAAATCGACTAGGGTTCTGGAATGACCGAGTTTACTGTTATCAGAGCAGATGTAAAGAGGGTTAGTGCAATAAAATTTCCCTCGGTTAAGGCAGTCTTTGGCGTTTCCGTCTCGTCCGCCGAAAGGAAAAACCGGAAAAACCGCGTATGCACAACGCCGTAAGTATATGGGAAGAAAATTTTCTACAATTTAAAAAAACTGTACTGAAAATATCGCAATAAAACGGGCTATTTCTCTACTAGAAACTTCGTGATACATAAAAACCTTAAAAATGAAGAAAGAAAAAATGGAAAATTAAAAGGGAGGGTTTTAAGCAGCAGTGTTAAAATTGATAAGCAGTCGATTCTTACAGGAGATTTTAATATTAGTCTGGAAACGAACCCAAGACCATATTGAATAAATATTTGCCGATTGCGTTACGAAAATATGTCTAATGACAATATCTCGAGTATCAATTCTCTATCGTTCTGGAAAGTGCTCAAAATAAATTCTCTATAATCCGTACAAAGCATACTTTACGGAAAAAATTGAGTATTTGGGCCTTCTGGGATCGGAGCTATGACAGCTATGATCGATGTCTCACTTTTCTTCGGGGTTTCCCGTTGGTACTGATACCACATAAAATGGCCAAGTCAAAGACACTTGTAGTTAAGTCTGAGACTCCGTAACCTACGTGTAACAATACAATGGATACTGGAGTACCTACCTAACGTATATTTGAATAAATGTTGACGAGAAAGACAAAGAATGTCTGGGAGATAAGAAGATGAAATTAAATAGCAGAAAAATTAAATTGATTGTGAAAAAAAAACTTTTTTATAAATAATAAATATTTTTCTAGATAGAAAATGTCTCTTTATCTATGGCGATGCACGTGTCGCGTGGTTGCCCACATTCGATTGTCAGTTGCAAATTTTGCATAAACAAAGGCGCATTGAGTTGAACGGCCGGACACGTGTCTGTTAGTTCTCTGCAAGGAACGTGTCCTGAAATGTTCGTGTAAATCCGCGTGGCACAAACCTGACGTGTTCCTTGTTATCTTAGCGATGAAAATATCTCAGGTGAAAACATTACCAACAACAGAAGTGAAAAATAAAGAATCATCTACAACACCTAAAAGTGGAAGATCTGGGTTCGAGTCTCAGTCATGTCGCTCAGTGGCCGAAAAGGGCTGACCGAAAATACAGAAATGGCCTTTTGGAAGGATTGTGAAAGATCGCATGGTTACTCTAGAATATATTCTGCATACAAATACGCAAGTCATTTACGTTAACTGCTACGCATCACAATGATACAGGGGGTCAAACTTGATAAAGTTTTGCGAAAAATGCCGGCCTTCGATTTTTTGCGAAACTCTTCAACTTCAAGCTGATGTTTAACCCAAATAAGGAAATGCATAATTCCATGGAATAATTTATTCTATGCTATAACTCTGTCTTTTATCCTATATTATAGTCGATCTTAATGACTACGGTTGAATACTTGCATACTTTATGAAACAAAAAGACGGAGCCTTTCCTTAGAGTCAACATTTTCCTAAAGCGAGAAAAATAGTGGAAATAGACATCGATACACACGGGCTAACTTACACCACGGTATTTCTGAAGACGAATAAATTCTCGCGGCAGTTTGCGACGCCGATAATAAAGCAGACTTTCCAACATCGCTGCAAGGTCCAAATCCGCGCGGTGGAGAGCCGTCCTCCATCAACATCTATTTTTGAGAAGAATTACGGACCAACACGCTTCTTGTCGATATTTTTTGTGATTAATATGTTGGATTTACGTTTCATACACACTTGAGGTGAAAGATCGTATTACAAAACCTTAATTTCATGGCGGGTGATAAGTGAAAATTTTGACATGAGCCATATTATAAAACGTAGGACACGCTTATCTTTACTTATGTTATCTTATATTGCTAATTTCAATACAAAAACATGCCTTAAGCAATCTTAATATCCATCAGATAAAATTTAAGATGCGTCCATATCTTACCGTCTACCTTACTAAAGAAAAGTAAATATTATCCTCGTCCAAGAAATTTTCGTCTGCATACACCATTTTCTCTTCCTAATTCTTTGTGAAAAGCTCTTTCACTTCTTTATTCATAATCCTCGATCTTTACTGTAACTGGTGCTGAAATGGTATCAGAGGATCTGATGTGATCTTCGCTTTTCTTGTGAAACGCTCTCGATAGTTCCTGTTGTCTTCAAACTGCGTTTCCACTTCAGAGTAAATTGGTTGTTTTCTTTTAACCCTCCTCCTTGTGTGGTTGTTTTCCAGCAACGTGGGTTTTTCTCCATAATCCTTTGGTTGAGGAATTTTTTCCCACAACTCAAATCTTTGTCTTTATTTGTATCTATATTTAAATGCATGTATTAGTTTATATTTGCAATATTTTACATGCTGCTTGTAATATTTTTCTTTTATTAATTCCACTGATTTTCTTATTTTGTTTTTTAGATTTAAGTTAATTATAGTAAATTATTTTTAGTTATTAATGTAATGTTATTAGTCATACCATGAAATATCTCCAGAGGTTAGGTGGAAGAGATGCCACTTTGGCCTAACCTCGCCGAAAGAATAAATAATAATAATAATAGTAAATACTGCCGAGTCGCTCTCGCTAGTAGTCACTCACCAGTGGACACACATCTGAGAGTAACTCGCTGGAAGTAGCAATACAACCTAGAGCTCGACGTTGCTCGCTAGTCGACACGTGCTCTTGGTACTCTCGGAGAGTACACCTCAACTTTCGAACACAGTTCGAATTGAGAATGACTCGCGAGAGTTTTGCTCAGGCAATAAAGGCTACTTACAAGTTTTGTTCAGCAGAACACTTCAAAGATTTAATTAATATTAACTTAATTAAAGTTTTGTAGGATGTGTAATGTGAAGAATGCCAAGATAAGATAATGAGGGGAGGTATTTAGAAAAGAATTTGGAATTTTCTACTAATTATTATTATTATTATTATGCCAAAACCTTACAAGTGATTCCGGTGGCAAGGATATAACAGACATTCCCGCTTACATATACTACTACAAAACATTTAATCTATCAGTACAGTACCCCATATCCCCGTAAGTCATACAAAACGACCCAATATATCGCTATATACCTTAATATAATACAAAATAACACAATAGAACACCATCTACATCTACATAAATACCCTGCAAGCCGCCTTCCGGCGTGTGGCAGGGGGTGTAAACACCAAGAGTAGAAGTAATTCTTTAATTTATTATTATCGCGTATCGTTCGCGGAAAAAAAGAGTCTCTAAAACGACTTGTCCTCGCGTCTATTTCTCTTATTTTACGCTTATTTTCGAATCGGCCGAAGTAGCAGAAGGGGGTCGCATAATATCAATCACGTCATCCGAAACTGTATTTCCTCTGAATTTATCTAACAATCGCAGCCTAGCTTCTAATCTCCTTTCTTTCAAGGATTCCCAACCTGCGTCCGAGAGCATTTGCGTTACACTTGCTTCTCTATCGTAGATCTATTCTAATCGTATTTTAACAAAACGTATCGCCTTACGGTGCACTTTCTTGAGTTTGCGAGAGTTCGTTTCATCCGCTGGGTCCCATATACTCGCCGCATTTTCCAGATGGGGCCTAACTAACGTGAAATAGCATCCCTCTCTAACTTTTTCATCGCATCTACCTACAATACGCTTTATAAAACCGAGCTTTTTAGTTGCTTTACCGCATATTTTTCGAATGTGTGTGCTCCAGTTTAAATTATTGGTAAGGGTGATTCCAAGATATTCTACTGAGTCGACTACATTGAAATTCATTTCACTAATTTTGTACGGGTGGTTCTGACGCAATTGTTTCCTTTCGAAGAACCATATAATACAATACGCACGGTCCTGCAAAGTCCGTCTAAATGTCTGTTATAACTGCACCGCTTAATTAAGCATTGCTCCCCAATCAATTCGCTTTTCGTAAGCGGAGGTCACCAACGAATCGCCATCTTCTACGTGAATCAAGTTCGAGGAACTGCTAAGCCCCGTGAGTTCTGCCAAATCCCCGTGAATCCCAGTCAATACAGTTCATGTAGCCTTGCCTTAAAAGTACGCTCATTTGAAGGAATTGGAGCGAATATTTCTGAAGGGAGGCAGTTCCATTGTTCATTGGTTCTATTTAGAAAGGAAAATTTTGCAATGTTTGTTCTTTGTGGGAGAGGTTCTATCTTGATCCTTTTTGCTTAGGTATGAGGGGTTTGAAAACCTACTCCTGAAATCTGCCCGTGATGGAGTGCCAACATAGGTGCGACATAGACTTCCTAATCTCCTACGTTTCCTTCGATGTGGAAATTCAAAGGAAACTTCATAATTTGCCGGAGTGCTCGGTAAATTTTACTATCACCATTTAAATGCATATATGGTGATGTATGTGTATATACTATATATACTAGGAAATTGAATAAAATTATAACTGATAAATAAAATACTAATTGCTACATACTGAACCCTCGAGAAAACATTAGATAGTTAACGTAATGAATGAGACAGAGGAATAACTATTTACACAATGAAAAGCACGATTCGTCATTTTTGAGATCACAATGACGAACGTTCACTTCTGAATGTAATTGTGGAGTATCCAAATGAAACAGTTAAACTGGCAAGAGAACCTTTACCACTGCGTCCAACGGATCTTAACAACCAACTCAAGATTAGATACTTTAGCAAAAAATAAGTATAAAATAATTTTAATAATAATATAGTAAATAATAAAAATGTTTTAGTTTTTCCTAACGATTCCTAGTTTCTCAACAAAATGAGTTTAAAAATCAGCCTAAAGATCATCAATTCGAACTTTGAATAACAAAAAACGCATCAGATTGAGTATGAATCGGTAGATGCAGTGGAGTGGTCAGAGTGTGTGGCAGCGATTCACCAGAACTTGGGTTCTATTCCGGGTTGGTGAGTTTTATTATAATTTTTTCTTCCGAAAATTTATTCCTTTTCGTGAATATTTATCAATTTTAACTTAATATGCAGGAGCAACTCTTTGCTGCTTGTACACTTCATTAATTTTTTGCTGAATAATACTTATAATCTATTCGGTATATAAATTATTCATCGACGGCGATGTTTTCGACGCATATTCGCACGAATTCGTTTCGCTGTGAAAAAGGCACTGAAGGCTGACGTAAGAATCATCTGAAATTATTTTCGTATTAGAGCAGATAGGTTGTCGAATTCAGCTTTGTGAAGAAACCTTATAAGAGTGTATTGTAGTTACGTGTACTTGCCAGATGCAAAAAGTCTCAGTGTAACCAACACTCATTCACATACTAAACTAGCCGTCCTCATTTTAGTTAAAAATTACAGGTCCCACCGATTCTACAATAAGCTCAAATTCACTGCTTGCCAGTCTGCAAAAATTTCTAAACAGCTGCGCATCTTTAATTTCTGTATTAACGCTTGGTCAGTTCTGGAATCACGCCTTCTTTCAATCCACGGCTTAACCCAGATGCTTTTCTTTCTGTTATTCTTCCTCGTTCTAGAATAAGTTAGAATGACTACATCCATTGCGATCTTTCGTAAGTGAGACGACATCTTGACTGCTGATTCATGCAGTGGACAGGGACTGTACTGATCTCTCGAGAGCGATCTCAGCGTGCCGCGTGCTCTCGCGAGTATTTCTGGCTAAAATCAGCTCTCAAGCGCATCGCCACCTGAGAGGGACTCTCGAGAGTTACTCGCGTGAAAACTTTCAAGTGGAAACGCACCTTTACGTCGGGCTTCCATAGCATCTTCTGACAGTTGCCCTATTCGACGAACTACTTCTTTCACGATTTCAACCTCTTCTCGCTAAAATTTAACGAATAGTAATAATGGTTTTGTCGCATGTAGTACCATGGATATAACTGCACATACATCCCTGCAGTAGTTTGGTACTAATTGCTGTATGCTTTTTCGTTAAGCGTTCAACTACTTGAGACTACCTTCAAGATATTAGAGAATCTTTTTATGAGATCCAATCCCTGATTGGTGTATGTTAATTTAATTTATTTAGTATTGAAGACTGATGGGTAATATATGTCTTTCATATTTCCAGAATATGAAACAAAAGACTCTTGTTATTCTAACAGGTAAATTCATCTATACGAAATTCATCTTCTTCATAGCTTTGTTTCATAAATATTATGAGGGAAAATAATTTCAATTGTGCGCATATTATTTCAGGTGCTAGACCTGGACTGTCAAAGAAACGCCTTGCTGTATAACCATCGCTGATGGTTCCGTCTCCCGGTTTAGGTTCAAAATCAACCTCATCTTTTGCCTAAATTCCCGTTGCAGATAACATTTCCTCTCCTCGAGTAGTAATTTATGATTACCACGAGCCTAATTGTAAATCTTAGATAGTTCGATAGTTATTTATTATGAGATAACATCACAGTCATCAATACTGTACTATCACCTTCCATTGCTTAATTTAATCGATAACATATGTGTAATAGACATTCAGACCACTATTACGGAGAATATCAGAAAGGTTAAAAAAAGATTAACTAGAAAACCAGCAGAATGTTTCCAATCTCCGGAAATGCAATAAAAACTCTATAACACCATCTTTCTTCAATACTACATAAAGACACAAAAAGTAAACTGTACCAAACAAGGGTGAGTACATATAACATCATGGATGAAAAAATTATCTATCCTTCACAAGTATATTTCTTACTTTTTAAATTAAAAATGAAAAAAATAAGTAACATAACATAAATAACCACAAATAATTCCTACAAAAAGTTTCAACAATTCACCAGGGAATGCTACAGGAAACTTCTCGAAGAATTAGTGATTTAAAGAATGGTAGAAGTCACGGAAAGAGCACAAAAACACAACTGACATTTTCCACGGCAAAACCTGAACTAAAACTACGCGTGCATTTGTAACATATTGCAAAGACACAACACGAGGTGTAACGGTTAACCCTGAAAAGGCGCAGCTGAATATCGTAAAACGGGCCCCTTACTGAAGGGGGCGGTCGCCTTAACAACGACAGATGAGGAATTCTTTTCCTTAGTATCGATGGTCTTAGAGAGAAAGCTAAGCGTAAGAAACATAAAATAATTGTTTGGAAACACTTATTACATTTAGAAAATCGAAAAATATTGCTCTGCCCTGAGATTTAACAGAAGCAGTAAGATCTTGTTAAATTTACACTTGCTTTAAGGAGATTTAGTGAACATGTCTTATTTTTCGATAAAAAGTTGTACGGGAGTTCATTTGAATATTTTATTCACGTTTGAGGAGCGTGTTGGTCCGTAATTCTTCTCAAAGGCGAGATCGTGATGCAGGGCGTCGCTCGACGTCGTATACGCAAGATAAGAAGGTAGGTCCTAGTAGGTCTTATCCTGGCCGTAAGCGTCCGAGTGATAATTAAGAGAAAGAGCTGAGTCTCGCATGACCTATCTTTACGGAAACCGTGTTGCCATTGACTAATTATCACCTAGGAAACGCATTATTGAACTAGATAAAATATGCTCGAGTATTTTATAATAAATTGACGTTAAAGATATTGGCCGCTAGTCCTCCCATTTCGAGGAACGCCCCTTTTTTAGGAACCGGGGTGATTCGCGCTCTTCTCCACGACATTAGTACAACGCCCTCATCCAAAGTTTTAATGTAAAATGCGAGAGGAATGGAAGCAAACTCATTCGCCAGCGTATGAATAACTAGTGATGGAATACCTTCGGGTTCCGGCCTTATTCCTGTCAACATGACGCAATAAAATTGCTATTCCATCCACCGACAACTCGATTGGTCTCATCTCTGAATCAACGCGCATAGAATAGAATAGAAAATTCGTTAGTGCATCCAACATCTAAAGTGAAGTACTCATGATAGTATCGATTCAATAAATTCGACCGATTCACTAATTAGTTATAATCTTGATCTAAAGGGGGAATCCGGGCCCCACGGGCTCTAAGGGAGGGTCCAGAACCCACATAATAATCCCTGGCTACGCCACCAGTTGTATGTAATACTGTTGTACTGCGGTATACGAAAAATGTTATTTAAAAAATTAATTACTTTCTTTCTATATTATCCTTTCTTTAGGTCTTCGTTATAGTCATGCTAACCAATTACAGGAAGTTATAAACAAATTGCAGGGACGAATATACGACAAAGTAGAACTGTTATGATATTATGAAATCAGTCATTAATCAGGACCCAAGTGGTGGGGCGCAGACCCCACGGATCCCCCCCCGGCCACGCCACTGTATTAACGATATAATTCTATACCGTGTAATTCAAAGAGATTTATTTGACGTAAAGTAAACTAAAAAAATACAGACGTAATAAAATAGAAATAATTTTAATAGTAAAACGGAACCAACAAGCCCGTAAGAGGGAAAACAACTTAAGGAACAGATGTTCCATCCATTTCCGCATACCCTTCGAAAAAGACACGCTTCACCGAGACACGTCTTCACTGCAACGAAGGCCGAGTTCCCTCCGCGGCGATGAAGTTTACCAAAGGTCGACAGTCACGTGATGTTTATTCACGAGAGGCACTTTCATACTCTCGAAGAGCTATTATTAAAACTACTCAATTTCGCCGCAATATTCAATTGAAACGTACTCGTCCAGGTCAAGGAAAACCCTCGACCTTCTTCCAAGAAATAAAAGATCAGCCAGAGTTAATTTGAGAGGAAAATGTCTTTTGATTTAATCATTCACCAACACGCCCATTCGCCAAGAGATTAACAATTCCAAATTTGCGTAAAATTCTTCGAGATGATGGCACATCTGGTGAATCCACTGAAAAGTGGATGCCTAATTCTGCAAGGGGATATCCTACTACGACGGTGAATTTCCCACTAAACTATGAATGAAACAACGACACTTTTTTAACATCCTACTACCGCGCATTCCACATTCAGTTGTCAGTATTGCGCTCATGGTGACCGCTGTTGCCAAATTTACTCACCGCCTGTTTGCCGCGCGAAATTTGAAGTCGCTGTTGTCCCGTACGGCGCCAATTTTGAATGTTGCTATGAGATTTAGAATATGCACGTCGGAAACCTCTTAGAGATATTTTTTTAGAAAATAAAGCATTTATACACCATATTTTAAATTATTTTATGAACTTATGTTATTTAGTTTAATTTAATGCATCAAGCATCCATAGGCCTACATCCGACGTCGGATTGAAAATGTCTGATGATGATATATACATATACATATATATATATATAACTGGCAATGCAGGGAGACGTGAGGGATTTTAACGAAAGAATTGTGCAAGAGGCTATAAAAAACAACAAGATTATGAAGAAGGTCAGACAACGCCTAGCAATGGGAAAGGAATCTTGGTCGTCCAGAAAGAAGATGGCACAAGATCTTCCAATAGACAAGTAATACTGAGGACAGTAACAGTATACTTCACCAAGTTATACAAGAATACAGAAAATGTTGAAGAGGAAAACCAAGAAGAAACACAAAACTCAGAAAATCTCCCCCCAATTTTCCTAGAAGAAGTAACAGAGGCCATCAAGAAGATGAAGAATGGAAAGGCAGGAGGAGCTGATGGAGTTTTAGCAGAATACCTGAAACTTGGTGTTACTGAAATATCTCCTGTCCTAGCGCAGTTAGTCACTAACTGCCTTAGACAAGGGAGAATTCCGAAGGAATGCACCATGCAAAACCATGCAAAGATTGTCCTTTTGCACAAGAAAGGAAGCAAGGAAGATTTGAAGAACTACCGTCCCATCAGCCTCCTTCCTGTTATATACAAAACGTTAATGAGAGTAATAGCTGCACGTCTGAAGACGTCCCTGACAGCTGCCCAGCCCACACAACAAGCTGGATTTCGCAAGGGATTCAGCACTATGGACCACATCCACAAGCTGCATGAAATTATCAGCAAAATGAACGAATACGAGATGCCACTAGTACTCTGCTTCATGGACTATGCCCAGGCATTTGACTCGGTAAGTACCTCCTCCACACTGGAAGAACTAGGAAAATAAGGGATTGATGCCAAGTACATCCAACTTTTACGCAGCATCTACAAGGACGCCACAGCCTCTGTAATGCTGCATGAAGAAACAGAGGAATTCCGGATTGAGAAGGGAGTGAGACAAGGCGACTGC
>KZ308790.1:393091-478044 GCA_000376725.2 Ladona fulva
ATCCAACTTCTACGCAGCATCTACAAGGACGCCACAGCCTCTGTAATGCTGCATGAAGAAACAGAGGAATTCCGGATTGAGAAGGGAGTGAGACAAGGCGACTGCCTTTCACCGATTCTTTTTACAGCCGTTCTGGAAGAAGTTTTTAAAACCTTAGACTGGGAGGAAAAAGGCCTACGGATCTATGGAGAGCACATCAGTCATTTGCGTTTCGCAGATGATATAGTACTCTTCGCAACCAATGGTGAAGATCTAGCATCAAGACTTCAAGAACTGAACACGGCAGGGTAGAAAATAGGACTCAGGGTAAAGTTATCGAAAACTAAGGTATCAATCCTACTACATGAGGTACCCCTTGATGTTTGTTCAGAGTACACCTGGGACAACTGGTTACAATAGGAAAGAAAAACCGGATTAACGAAGGAAATCGAAGAATGAAACAAGGCTCGAGTGCTTTCGGAAGGAACAACCATATTTTGAAGTCCAAAATGCCAATGGTCCTGTAGAGAAAGGTCTTCAACCAATGCATTCTACCAGTTTTGACATATGGAAGTGAGACTTTGGTGTTAAATGTAGCAATAACCCAGCGACTTCAGACTACACAAAGAAGTATGGAATGATGTATGCTTGGAATCACAAGAAGAGACAGGGAACGCAACACCTGAGTTAGATATATATGGTCATCATGAACTTGCACTTACAGGACCGCATAGCGCGACCCACATATCCACTTGATGCAAATGAGAGCCGATAAACCTAAGGAACGACGCATTCAGCAAACCTCAAGAGAAAAATATTTTCAACGAATAAGTTTTGCAGGCATGGTTAACACTGAGTAGCTCTTTTCGTTAATGAAACAAGTGACGTTGAAACAAACCAGCTGCACGAATATCGAGCCATTTTGGAACCTCCCACTTAGAATGACCACAGATACAGAAACTACAAACGCTTAACTGCTTGCAAAATACAATAAAACGAAGAAAATTTGACCGTAAAGGCAAAATTCGGTCAGGGATTCTTTTTTTAAATTTTCATAATACCATTCTGAAGGATATGTAGCAAATAAGCTTCTTCAGTTTTATTTCTGATTGAGTTCGAGAATAAATATAACTTTCAGAGACGAATTTTAGATTGGTCTAAATTTGCAACAGAGAAAAAGATGAAAGCAAATAGGTCTTTACTTAATAACGATGGAAACGCACTCCGAAGACTTCAGCAAAAATCATAAATAAACATTTGCGGATTAAAACATCCATAGCTCTTTAATTCATGCGCAATGTGTATTTAGGGAGGTGTTTTTTGAAGATATTATCCCTAACGATGAAAAAATTCAACACTAATTCGCTCAAGGAAAACACAGGAGGAACTTTTTAGAGTTAGGAGATTAAAAATGATTCAAGGTGGACTTGAAAAGAGAAAAACATGATTCTTGGAGTTTATAAGAGAAAGGATGATCGTAAAATAAACAGAGCAAGAAGAAACGTTGGCTCCTTTCTGAAAGTGGATTTTACCGTAATTCACGAAATTCCGCGGAAAGCGTCGTTGTAGGGCGTCACGAAGGCATTCGCTCATCTTCCGACTCCACCCTCCAGCAAGGAAAACATCCGAATCGACGATTTCTCTCGTGAGACAGACACAAAAGAATATCTTCATTAGTTCAAGTTAAATAAGGACGGAAAAGTGGTAAAAAGTGTATAAAAACTTCCCAGACAAAGATACGGATGAAAAGCAATCTCCAAAGTTCAATATATCCCCCGAAAACGAGAGGAAAGAGAGATCTTTTGTTATGCTGTTTAACGTTTCAAATTGGTAAATCTGCATTTGTGAATTTCGTCCAAATCATTCAGTCGTCAGTTTCACATAGTTTGACAAATAAACGTTTCACTTGCTACTGTAAAAACTTTGTCAAATATTTATTCTAACTCACGTCAATCATAGATTAAGGTTATCATAGTCAAATAGATGTACTGGATTTAACGGGAAATTTTCGTCGAACTTGCCTCACTTCAAAGTGAGTTCTTCCCCCAAGGAATAGTGTCCGTTTTCCGTGGGTGGAACAAAACATGGAATTCTTGGAAGATCCACAGAATTATTTCCGCAGAAATCCCAAATTTCACTCAGCGCAACTCATTACCACCATTACGGAAGAATTCATTAAAAAAATGATGGGGACGATTCTGGTTATTCATTTAAGACTATCAATTTATGATGGGACCTACCATCTGAGAAATGAAAAAGGAGATTCCAGGAAATTATCATTTCCCATACATTCCGTCGAGGACCCGTAGAAGAAAGGGGAAAACCATAGGTTACTGATGAGATCAGAAGATTCCTCGTGCTTTATCGGTTGTCCTTCCCCACGCCCTACACCCTTCCAACCTGAACCTCTACGAGGATAAAGGCTCACAGAGGTCACGTGAGCTCTGAGAAACAAAAGAATCCTACGAAGGACGCACCCATTGGATTTGCTGGGCCAAGGAATGGTAGCAGCCTCAGGGGAGTATCAAAGGGAGAGTATTCGTGACGGACGACGGCAAATTCCGAACGCGATCTATTGATACGAAGCCAATGACCACCATCCCTGTCGTCTTTTGTACATTTATAAAAAAACAGTTCCTATCCTTTGGTGGAAATTCCACGAAAAAAACGAAGTCCGAAACGAAAGGGCTAACGATGGCGAGCGTCGGAGTGATGCGTGACTCTTGGAATCACGCGCACTTAAAAAGCGTGCATCATTTGATGTGCTTCGATGAATAAATGGCCGAAATGGCAAAAGGAGGCGGAGCAAAAATTGGCGAAGCGGGGAAATGTATAGGATTGCTGCGGAATCTGTGAATGGCTATATAGATATTTTTGAGTTAATTTCTAATAAATCAATACCATGCTAAAACTGGAGTATAACTGTGAAAAGGATCGGAGCTTGTACCAAAGATACCCTTGTATGACATACATAAAATGAATGTCCTGTATACACGCCTTCAGATCTTAAACGAAATGTGATGAATGAGAGGGGTGGATTGCAACATCAGTCGCTGGAGTCCAAAGAAGACTCTGAAAGACGTGCTTTTTCAATTACTGCAGGGCATCCGAGGGTGTAAAATGTTATTCGACAGATGTATGTGATAACTAAAATTTTATAACTAGAAAAAAAATGAAACCTTTACTTTGCGGGTAAAATAAAATTTACTCAGTGAAAATTCCATAAAACGTACATTCTTTAAACAAGGAAAAGGGTTTTAGGAACTTGGCTTCTCTTCTCCTTCCACCACTTTGTATGGTCGGTGCCTCTGCGAGGCCATGGCTGTGAACGATGCCGCTGAGTCGGACGAACTCACGATACCTACAAAGTCTCCCAAACGGCATAGAAAACCGTGTTCGAGTCCCGGTTCCGTCAGACTTTTTTAATGTCCGTTTCTCCTTGGGAACGTACATTCTTAATTAAAAGATCGGTTTCGAACTATTCTGCGCTCTATAACATGATTTAGGTGATGATGAACTGAACTCGGAACAGGTCCTCCAATAAAGTGCGTTTAGTGAAATATTCACGTTCTGAATTTCATTTTACCCCTAACGCTTTCATTTTACGTTCCTGCGGCGCACGATTTAGAAATACATATCGATTCTATCTGAAGATGTAAATCAACTTACGAAACCGGTCTCTAATAAATACAGTGTGGAAAATTTACCAAGTGTATCCTTCTAGTTACGATCGTTGTAAACTCATACACAGAAAATTATAGGATTGTGATATAAATATATATAAGTAAATTTAAATTTATACAAAGTAAAATTCGAGTGGATTCGTTTTTAGCGAGAACGTTCCACTGCGTCATTCCTAATTTCATTCCTCGCTACTCCCTTTTTTAAAAAAGCGAACGATCAACGCGTAGCGTTCTATAGTAAATAGAAATTTAGAGCAAATCAGCACGGATTTGTATATGAGGGTGTGCCGTGACGGGAAATAGATTGAGAAGCAATGAATTAAGGAAGGGGATGACGTCTAAGTATCGCAAAAGGCAATCTGACTAAGCAGCGATGGAAATATGAATCGGAAACATCGAAACTCCCAAATATGGTAGTCTATGCGAAACTATTTCACTTGTTCTTGTGCAAAGAAAGGGAATCTCCGAGGTTCGGCCATATTCTCAACCCCTCTCCTATAAGTTCGCCATTTATACTTTGCTCAGTTAATTTATTCATTTAAAATTATAATAATTATAATGAAAAGTACAAAAAATTTAAAAATGGAAAATATAATGATCTTAAGTTGTTGAAATGATTTTTTGGACTTATATTTACTCGACTCAAATAAACTAATTGTGTGATTGTTCAAACTGTTACCCATTTAAAAAAATGGTTACTCTGCTCTATTTAATAAGCCCTTTTATTAATTATTTTACTAAATTTTTGCTAACAAATATACTTAGTTCTTTATGAATTCGTTGCCCAAACCAACATTCGCGTAAAACAATGGATATTAATCGTTGCAAGAATCGAAATCGAGAATCGAAATCGAGAATCGAATCGGAATCAGTAAATATTTTAGAATCTTTCCACCACTACTACTAAAAGAAAAAACCAGGCAGGAATTTAATGATGACAAAAAATGAAGCCTGTGAGTCATATCCGGCAAAGGCCCACTGGAGCTTGTTTTATTCAACTCGTTTGAGCGGAATACGCCAGTATAACAATGTTTGTTAGCAAGAGATGAGCAGAGAATGAAACGAAGGAGGAAGAGAGAGAGAAGCGCGAGATATGGATTCTGACCGTGACAACTGATCCATTGCTGCAAAGTGGGAATCGAAAAGAGTGGACCTCGCGATTCTGCAGACGGACGAGGGAGGAATGCTAAACCACGCTGCACCGCATTCTGATGGCAAAGATGTCGTCGAAGCACTGCTGTCTGGTCATCGATGACCTTATGTTTCGCGGAGTTGTAAGCAACGTGTAGCAACTTGATCTTAAAATTAAAATGTTTGAATCAGTGCGGCGAAAGGCCATTTTTCCGGCGACGATTCCTATGAATGCCGATGCAACTTTGCATCGCTTTTAATAAGTGGGTTAACGAAGCTCGATTTAGAATAACAAAGAGTTTTTCGCTGCATTCGAAAGATCTAATCGGAGAGCATTACGAAGTGGCTGACGTTAGCGTGGAAGCTGCAGGGAGACATCTAAAATTAGACGACTTCACTGACTGTGAATCGATAACAGAATTCCATTTGTTGCTCATTTTCTGACAAATAAAATTTAGTTAGAATCATAAGAGAAAGGTAGACAAAGTATTTGCGAAGTGGATATTTAGTTAAGATCTGCTTCTAATAAAACGAATACGTGCGTGATTACGGCTGAGAGCAAAAGGGATTACGAAATAGCTTTTCTGCAACCATTATGGTCGGATAAGAATACACGAAGTTTGGACAATATAAGGAAATGCCTGCAGGGAAAAGTAACCATTTCCCAGCCATAAACAAATCTTCCGGGAATGTTTCACCACATCTTCTGATAAAACGTTACGGAAGGCAACGTTTTGAACGGGTAGCATGAAGTGATAATGATTTATCATATCTTGAAAATCATCCACGAGCGAAACGGAAAAGAAATGCTGACAAATGTGCTTCAAAACGATTCCGAGGAGAAAACTGAAATAACGGTAAGGACCATATCTATATGCGATAGATGTTAGTTTATCATAGGTAGCAAAGTCGTTTTATTTGATTTATTCTAAGCGTATAACTCGGAGGTTTCTGCGACGGAATAATCATTTCTTCGGTTCGATGGACTATCTAACCGTTGCAACGTTTGTGGTCGCGTACCAAATAATAAACACTGACAGACAGATACCGTCGAAGATAGAGTGGTTTTATTCCCCAAGAACGTTCAGAAAAGACCGATTCTTAAAATAAACGATCCGGTATATAGCGCAAACTACACCTGGTGGCTTAAATTAAACAAAGTTACAGATGGAAATAAAAAAATAAATACATTTAAAATAAAATATATTTCCATGCCCAAAAATCGTTCCATAAAAAATTCAGAGGCATAGTTTTGCATCGATTTATTAGTAACTTTCTTCACTGCGTAACATAAGGGTTTGATAGTATACTAATTGAATTCCTTAATTCTCAAATGGAGAAATTTGGTCAAAAATAAATAAAATATGAAGAAATTTTTATGAACCCATAGTAAATAATGAATAGTCTTGACTACAAGAATCCACGTTGATATATTCATGGTTTTCTTTCACTCTAATTTGTAGCGATATATATGAGACTACGTGCCTCTTGAGAACAGTAGAAAAAGAAAGATAAAAAAGGTTGGAGATCACGCGAATGCATCGATTGATGGCATCGCCTTATTTCAATCGTCCGAATACAGAATAGTCGCTTTTGAAGGCCGAGGTATCCATTTTCGCGGTCAACCGTTTATTTGACAACTTCCGAAAGTGATTCATCGACGAACAGTTGTTAAAACCCGATCTGATGAAAAACTGGATGAATGCTACCCTAAACTTTCCTCGCAGAATAAAAATTCAAATAAAAACTATTTGAGAAGCTGTCCTCAAATACGCAACGCATAAATGGGCGTTGCCGATGGGAAATGAGTCACAAAAACCATCGCTTCTTTTATTACTTTGGCTTTCCGTGCCATTTCTGTGGGCGACGTTGAAGGTATGGAGTGCGTCGGATAGAGACTATCTTACAACCGAAACACACAAGCAGATGTACAACCAGATGATGAACAAAACGGGAGGGAAACGAGATCGCCATTGGAAACTGAGAAAACACAGATAACTACTCTTTCTATACCGAAGACATTCTAGAATTGGAAAAGATTCTTTTACATTAGAAACGACTCTTAGCCGCAATCTCTAATTTCCCGCTGAATCAGTACTATCCATATACTTAATCAATTAATGAAAACACATTATTAAACCAGGTAATTAATGTTTTATTAATCTAGGTTTTGCTGGATAGGATTTCTAAATAACTTTAAGTGAAAATTATAGTGATTATTTTTTGATTTAATCTGCAAGTTTCAACACGAACCTCGGGTAAGCGAACCAGTGTACAGTGTAACCAGTGTACCCTTGATGACGAACAGCACTCAAATGCAGTGATTCTAATGCATGCAAATGAGCGGCGATAGAAACGCAAATGCCTCAAGGTTCCTCAACGAGAATTTTGAATATCGAACATGAAAAATGCTCATAATAACGAGCGAGAGGTACAAAAACGAAGGTCCATATTGGAAAACGATCTCGAGCAAACGGATCCCAGCATCGGTGAAGTTTTGAACCAATGCTTACGAGGCATAAAGTATGACCTTCGCTTTTGCTTTATATTTCAAACACCTGTAGGCGCGTCCTTGAATTTGGGAATCATTGAGCCTAGCGCACTTCAAAGGCTTCCAAAAAGGCAGTTTCTGGTGCTCTGGTGAAAGGCTGTCACCACCACAATGGCTTCTCAATCCCGTGGGTAAAAAATAGTCTCGGATTTCTCGCAAAAAGACGAAGAGAATGCACTCGATCGCGAGGAAAAGAACGAACGCTTTATAATATTTATCGATTGATGACCTCGAAGGAGCGGAATGCAATGAAGCGAATGGACTCGACAACCTCTTTCACTCATGAGGGTTAACCATACGATACTTGGTTCTGTTCTCCGAGGTAAAAATCTTGCAGGGTCGGAAAAGTGGAGGTGCGCGTGGTAATAAATCCATTTCTCAATCGACGGAGCTCTAGTTACCACGAGAAGAACACGTTGGACATGGCATTCATCGGATAACCTCGCGACAGTATGGAGTCTTGAATTTTGTCAAGACAGCGAATATCGACTTTCACATGAGATTTCGTAAAGATCACATTATCTGCAAAGAGATGAGAAAACGGTTCTTTTCTAGTCAGCTACATCATGTCTATTTTATTTTGAAGAAGGAATTTCTCCTTCTTTTAAATTAAAATGAGTAGAAACGATTAAATCAAATACGCATACTTTTAGTCAACCCCCGAAGGGCGAGCTAAACAAGTGAATGTCTCTAATTGCTGCATCCTAAATTGCGATGGAATTTCTTACCAAGAAGACAATGGAATCTCTTACATTCAGAATTAAAGAAATGAAACGTTCCTAATTAATTAAAATATGGACCTAAAAAATTTTTCATCCTATGTTTGGGATGAATACTACAAAATCAAACCACTTAATACAACCAAAGACAACTTGAAATGCTAAATAAGAAACAATACTTCATACGAATGGAAAAGAAACAAACTAGTACATCCAAAATCATTCTCAGGACGTCCACTTTAGCGCGGTACTTTCAAAGGTAAGACTACAGCGGCATCACAAAGAATCATTTTCAAAGGAGCAACGTGTGTTTAGTGATCCAAACACTTCTAACGCAAAGAACTCGTTCCGAGTAGATGGCGATGTATTATTTGATAAAACAAGCGAAAGTGTTGCCCCAAAGAAGCAGCTCATGACGTGGCAACTCGAATTTGTATTGAAAACACGAAGCATGAATCACAGCGCAGTTAGAGAGGCTCTGGAATTTTAACAAGTAACATATCATTCACAGCGACATACTTAAGCCGAAAATCAATGCAAATTAGGTGAATGAATCACAGATGAATAACCGAATTATTCATTAGAATTACACGACAACAGAATAGGAAGAATCTATACACCAAATTATAAGGAAGGAAGGACATCGGTTAGACTGAAAAACCAACCGGGCACCAAAATCCACAACTTGTTAATTTCAGAGATTTTCATTGCATTCAAATAGAAAAGGATGACAGAAAACAATCAATCACGAGTCTGAACCAAAGGACGTTTCCACAATTCGAAACAATCGAGGAGTAATGCAAATGGAATCAGTTGGAATCTCTTATCTCTCGGAAGAGAAGGTGATTTCATAAAACGTTAAGGTTTACAAATAAATATCCCAACAAAACATTTATAAAACAATTGATTTCGCCATTAAGTAATGTTACCGCATAGAAGAAAACAAAAAAACATCATCAAAGAATAAATTGCGTGTATATTGGATGAACGGAGAAGAAAAACTCCGATGAAAGATTTTGTCTTTTTCTCTCTGGAAATTCATTTATGGAACATAAACATAAAAATGCGGTAACATTTCAAATTATCCAAGAAATGACGAGATATGGAATAAAAGTTTAAACAGAACAATTACAAAATTGATTAATTAGGCATTTATCGCAACTTTGCCGAAGAATTCAAACAAGCCTGCAACAAAAAGTAAACACATTCCGCATTTAACCGGAAAAGAATCAGCCAAATACGATAGAAAAACAATCGAACATGGAATTTGAGGCAGCACAGATCGAGTTTAAAAGAGTTAAAGGGATTGCGACATTACAACTGAATCTATATGAACGGATTCCCTTAAAGTACTTCGAAAAAGAAAAACAGAGAGATAAATGAGACGAGAAAAGAATAAAAGTGAATAAAGGACGATGTAGTGGATATGGAGCGGAAGAATTAGTTGGAAAAGAAATGGGGAAAGGAGGAGACATAATAAACTTTCTCCGTGAAAACGGACACCCCAGGTCGAGTCCCTCAGTTCTATGAACTTCCATCTCAACACAAAAGTAAGAGAAATGTAGAAATGCCATGGAAATAGAGGGGCGTTTCTACCCTTATATTTTATTCCACAACGTAGATCGATTGTTTAGCAAAAGGATAAAAAATTATGGAATTCTCCATAGAAATTATTTAAAAGAGCTTTATAACAATGGAGACAAGAGGAAATAATCGGCGAGGAAGTGGAAAACCAACTCAGCCTCGAGTATCTCATGTTTTCAATAACGGAAAATGTTCTAATTAAATTAACACAACTCCAAAGAGTTCATAAATATAAATCCATTAAAATATGTCTTAATTTAAAGAATTTCCTTGAAATAACGACCGAAAGAAATCTGGATTAGGAAATAATATACGAAGGAACGAGTATCTTCACGAAGAAGAAATGGGAGGCTGGGAATAGGTTGCGGAGGGCAATGAAGGAAGGTTCGTCGACCTTCAGCAGGACGGTGGTGGCGGGACACGCTCCCTCCCATCCCCCGGCCACCCCCGCCAAGGAACGCGCTGGGGGCGACTCTAACACGTGCAGCGGTTTTCAACCTGCGGATACCCAGGTGGTTCTCGCGGATATTAAAATGGCTAAAGGAATACGCTAATCATGGAAAGAATATAATCCCGAAAGATAAGGGGCAAATATATTCTGAGTTAACGCACAACTTATCTATTAAAATACTCTCCCGAAGACCTGACCAAAATGTCTACTTCACGAAATGTAAATAACAACGTTAATCCAACAGACGTGGAATGTAAATGGGAAGAAAACGGACTTAATAAGTAAATAAACTACTCTGGCATTGGCAATTACGATTGAGATATATTTAAGAATAAAAGGCATAAAAGTAAGACATAAGTAAATGTCGTTCAACTTGTTTCATTAAATATACATCCAAAATCTTCTCTGGGATTCGTTACGATCTATTAATTCATTTATACGCTTTAACTAAGGAATTCGTGACCATTGGTCTTTCAACCGCAAAATATTCGATCAGAATTGTAATTTTTATTTCCTCCTCAATTAATATATTCCAGTAAGTTGTCTTAACTTCATTCACTTGATCATGCCATCGCTTCTTTGCATGGCAACACGGGCGCTACAAACTTCCCAACCACCACATAGAAAACTGAAGAATATTTCACATATCGGTATCGTTATTTCGCTGTATTTCAAAGGAAAATATAATGCTGTAGTAAGGACCATTATAAGAAATTCAATATATTTTCAAAGTGAAACAGCCTTCCAAACCGATAAATACTGACGCTGATATATCAATCAAAGCAACTTCATAACAACTAAAAAAAAGTTGGAGTATTGGATAGCAGAGGATGTAAATCAAGAAAAGATGTAAATGGGTATACAGTCGGAGAAATATAATTAAAATATGAATGAGACTGCTTTAACAGGAAGTGATTCCATTATGAGGTTATGAGAAAGTATGAAAATCACAATTCTCCACAAGGCTGAAACTCAAATGCAAACGAAAAAAGTAATCCAACAGAATAAAGCAACTACTTCAAGCAAAAATGTCGCACTTTGCGAGAGCTTTTTTATCCTAGATTCCCCGTCATACACATTGTACTTCGTATTAACATGAGCCAACGTAGAATTTGCCATTTCCCTTCACGCATAAAATACGACGAAAAAAAGGTATGAGCAAAAGAAATTATACATATCTTTCCCCATCAGGAAAAGACAGGTCGTCCTCCTGATTCACAATGTTTAGTTATGACGATGGATGCCTGAAATACTAAACAGGATAAGCGTTTGCTTCGACTCCAAATCTTCTTTCCACCAATTATCAGAGACCGACGGCGTCAGCGTGTGTTGAGGCGAAAGCCTTCTCATTTGAGGGATTCGCACGGGACACTCCTTTGGCTTTTGCAGAACGTCGTAGACTTGCAAAAGGGGAAGTGAAAGCGCGATTATCTATTCCTCGAGTTCCGATTAGTGTCTGTCGCTGCGATGACAGGACGGTGCTGCTGTTGCGATTCTCCGACAACGAGAAAAAGCAATAAGAGAGAAATCCGCTGAAAGAGGTCGACGACCTCAACCCTAGACCAGTGGCAATGGCCGGTAATGGCATAGCTGTTCGCCCCATCAATCATAGATGCAAATTTAGAATACCTAAGTTGTGTCCTAAAGCTGTGGTTGATAATTCCTATTAAATGACTTTTTCTTCGAGCTCGGAATGGATTTAAACGTTCCACCTCAGCCTATGAAATCGAAATTCAAGCCACGGCAGCTACGATCAATAGCTTAATTGGAAAAAAACGTAGAAAGAAACAAAATTTCCAATAAATGCTAAGCAAGAACTGACGTTTAACACGAGCTAAATGTTCGGAAACTTCCGTTTTTCACTTCTAATTTGAGAGGTTCCATTTATCAACTGAATTTAGTTTAGGTAGAATGAAATTTGCACCGAAGGAATTCGACCAATATCCAGCAACATCAAACTCAGATAGTCAATTACACGTTGATAAAAGGCGAACACTAAGATTAGTACAACACACGAATACATATAAAGATATTTACGCCTTTACCATATATTTAACACGTTTCCACATTTCGTTGATGATCGTCACTCATTGTCTCATTATTTACATCCGTCATCTTTTAACATTCAATCGTAGATAATGTCTATCCAAGAAATATTTCAATGCTCATATGCCACGTCATCCTTTCGCATCTCTTTATTTATTTCTTTTCGAAGGCAGCCAAGCGTGGCGAGGGCCTTATGCTTGGGAGTAAACCGGCGTTCAATTCCGAAGGAGGCAAATGACAGCGCTGTATATAATGACTGCAAACCTATCCTTGACCGGTTTTCGAACCCGGACGTCGATTTCGGAAGTGTATTTTTCAGCCTTTCCTCAAAATGGACTCTCCAGTATTTTTATAATAAGGGGTGAATACGTTCGGTCTCTTTTTTGCGCTTTATTTTGTTTAAGAATCTTAAAATTAAAATTCATTAAAATATTATTTTTAATGCCGCAGTAACTCTGTAAGTAAAAGGTTAAATAACTGTAGCGTCGTTTGAGGCCCAGTGCTGAATTAGAGTACCTAGAAGTAAATAAGTAAAAAAAGGGGGGATTTGGCGTGTATTATCCAAGAGAATATGATTCATTTTCCGTTGGATTGTCGATGAAATGAGAGATAATTAATGGAGTGAAAGAACTGCGTTAAGTCACATCATCTGAAAACTTTGAGATCAAATTCGAATCTCATAATAAAGTCTGTAATAAACGGATTCACGCGAGACGTACAAGGTATGTTCCTTGCTCAAAAATAATAGGCACGTGTCCGACCGTAGACACAAGTAGGCATTTTTAACGGAAAATTAGCGACTGAAAATCGGAGTTAGGCAACCACGCCATACACGCACATCATCATGAAGATCGCGAAACTTTCCAATTTGGGAATTGTTTTCTCCCATTTTCTAAATAAACTATTTTCTAGCCGTTTAATTTTATCTCCCTACACTCAAAACATTCTTTACCTTTTCCGTCAACATTTATCCAATAATATGTTAGGTCGGAACTCCAGCATGTATTATATTGCTACATATAGGATACGAATTCTCTGCCAAAACCACAAGTGTCGCTTAGCCCTTTTATGTCGTACGATCCCCAACGGGAAACCCCAGGAACAGTGAGATATCCATCCTAGCTATCATAAGTTCGATTCCCGATTTTTCCCGTAAGAATGTATTGTGCGGATTTTTGGAAATTTATTATAAGCACATGACGGGATGGGAGAAGGATTGAAAATCAAGTTATTATTAGATGACGTGCCTCTGTAATGTAAACAGCAAAGATATTACCCAAAATGGTCTTGTGTTTATTGAAATTGAATCAAAATAGCATGTTTCTTTCTAATTAATACAAAAGATTAAAATCGTCTTGTTTCATAAAACTGTTTTCCACTAATCTATTGGTTTTCTTCGAGCAATAGGTAAGAGTAATCTGCTAGGGAAATGGGTAGAATGATTGGCAATGACGTGTGAAAAGACGACCATCTCCAATATTGTGCAAATCACAACAGATCTATCTAATACAAACCAATCAAACTTTCTACGGTCAATATTTATCATCAGATTACGATTATGCGGTCACACACTCGGATAAACCTCTTCAATTTCAACTCAAATCCACCGACGGACAATTGTGGAAATGTTTTAAATACCAATTTGCTTCAAACTGTAACTCACTGAAATTACTACGAAATTTCTAAATAAAAATAATCCTCATTCTTTTATTATTATTTCAAATCGATACGACGCCTGTTTATCGCACTAACAGATTAAGTTACGTAAGAAATCTTTTGTATGAAAATCTTCGCCAGGAAATGTATTAAGGGAAATAACTATGTATGAATGCCGGAAAAAGAAGAGTAAACAACAATCTACAGTGTGACTCTATCGGAAATCCGGCGAAGAGTTTCTCAAATCAAATTATAACTTCAATTCCAACGTTGAAATAATAGAATTTTAGTTAATTTTTAGAATTCTAATTAATTCCCAGAAATTATTATTAACAAATAACGCGACAAATACGGAACACAAGCAAATGAAGGGAAGCTGGAATTTAAATTACGTACGTAGTTTAGACGGAAATGTAAACTATACCTATACAGTCAAAATTATTATTATTCAAATTAATAATACGGATGGCTATGAAGAAGGATTCAATGCTTACGAATGAAAAGAGGAGCCAAAAATAAACGATCGATTCTCTTTCACGGAAACCGCTTCAAAATGTCGCAATTAAATGAGAGATTTGATTGATTAAAAACTCACTTCACACTTATAAATTATCCTTCCGACTCGAGTATACATCGATACCGAAATATTATACAGCAACTGAGTTCAGAGCGAGCAAAATCTCTACCAAAGATGAATAAATCTTTTTAAAATGTCTCTCTAATAATTCTCGCATAATTGTGAGGCGTAAGGCACGGTCCCTTTACAAAGACGGCGTTCTCTCGCGCATTCCTTCCTTCAAGGTTAGCAGACGAGATAATCACCCAAAGGGCGAACACGGAAAAATAAAGGCGAAGACGCGAATTAATGGGCGAGGCGAAAAAGAGGCTGACGTCGAAAATGACGTCAGGAGAGCAGAAGAGCGATAAAAGCAATGTTGCCAAACTAATTGACGACATCGCTGTAAAAGTTTAAAAAGCCAACTGTCAAGAATGTTTCCACAGAATCAATGAGCAATAAGATGAATATACGTTGCTTAAGATGGAAACTTAAGTATACATGTCTTAAACAATTTAAATAAGAAGCTTATTCCCACCTGGGAAATAGAACGGATCGTGAAGTATATCTGTAATTGGATAAATTGGACGATTGATACTTTCAGAGTGCGATCTGCTTCTTGATTATTCAATTACTTTTTTAATTTAAATTTAAAAACTTTCCGAAGTCAACAATAAAGACCTGAATATCATTTTTTAAACTTCGCACATTCGCAGTTATTGAACATCGGCAATTTCATTCAATAAAATTATCGATCCCAAGGGTGACATCATGGAACTCAACAAACGCCCTGAAATGAAGATGACTATAAAATGAAATAAATATGCGACGTTGTGGAACTCAATACACAAGAATTGAAATACACAAATTGAAAGAAAGGATACTTAGTCATTTCCGCTTTTCATTCGAATAGTTTCGCCGAAAAATAAAGAAAGAAAGCAACTGATGCGAAACTAACTATAGTAAGAATTAACTGTTCCAACTTCAGTTTTTAAGAATAAAAAAATTCGTGAGTGAGTGCAACCAAGCATACAAAATTAAAAGTCGAGCAGACTGAAGTGTTATATACTATTATGAGTCACTAGAGTAACTCCTTAATGGATGCCTTTATGAGTAATATTTCCAACGTATGACTTTCATTTTGGAAAAATGGAGTCCATAACATACAGAAGTATGAACCTGAAGTAAATCTAGAGCAGTGTCCTCGTAACCTTCACAAAACAAACAATTGAACGGAGGCTACATTTCAATCCGAGCCAAACTTGTCCGCACAGTTCACAGGACGCTGGGAAGACAACCCGTCCATTTTTACCTCTAAACTGTTTTCATAATTTATCTTAATACACTAATAACTGTGCATCAAGAAAAATGAGAAAAAGATATTTCACCTTTTACGAAAGCTAGGCAGTATTCCATCTTGCTACAAGTTGAACTGGCAACCTTGGTCAAGATACATTTTCACTTTGGCTATCCTAATCTTTGGAAAGTAAATTAAATTCTATTAAAAAAACAAGAGCATACTTTCGAGGGGTAGAATTTAGCAGTTAACGGGCAAGCCCGGGTAACAGTATTCGAAACTTCCTTATGTGAAAGGCTCGTCTCCAGGTTCGCGCAGCTCGTACGAGGCATGCGGAAACGCATCGGAAAACCTGGTTCTTTTATCACTCCGGATTGTTCCCATAATCTAAGTTTCTCGGGCGGAAAGCATGTAAATACGACTGCAAATCCAATACCACAGAGAATAACACGCTTTTGATCGCATTTCTAAGCATGCACCACGGACAGGAGGATACGTTGATAATTGCTACAACGAAAATTACATTAATTACAAAAGAGACGGACGAATTACTTCTGCAACATATTAGTTTTGAAATGAAATTCTACAAGAATCCGCAAGTAGGAGTTGAATCGCCCGGCGACGATGCAGATTCGCATAATCAATTATGATCATAATCATAAGCATTTAAAAGGCTCTCCAGCACGAGTCATTAATGCGAGGAAATGTACTTCATCAGCATATCCAACAAATGCCTAAATTTAACCTCCGAATCCATGATTAAACTATTATTTGTTCATTGAAGGTTACTTTCTTCGATGCATTTTCTCAACATTGTCGACCTCCCTATTAATTTCTATTAAAAATAAAAAAAAAAGTGCCTGCCAAATAAATAATACGAACGACAAGAGAATGATTTGAAGCCAGAATCTGATGTTCAAATTTTCTTGTTTCCTAAATTAGAGAAGTAAAGACACCCGTTCAAACAAAACCGGGATAAAATCGAGCATTTCTTTGAATTGTAGTATTTTGTTTTTTTCTGCGATTGCGTTATTAATTAACCTAAAATAAATCACACTGTTATTTCCGGCATTTCTTTAACTCGATACTAAAAAATTTTAAAAGATTTTGACTAACATGATATTTTTAAGCTAATGTTGCAAAAGAGCAAATTTCTACATTAGGAAATGCACGCTCTCGATCACGGGAGGCGGTTGCTATTGACTCCCTAAGAGAGAGAGAAGAGGACACCTTTTTTCTCACTCTTACTCGCAAACATTCAGTTGACAGATAATAATGGTAGAGTGTCAATTCAGCGCATCGAAAGATACAATACAAAATGATTTCATAAATGTGTGTGCATACAGTAAGTACAGTCTTCTAGCCAAGCGCTCGTACAGCCGAAGTTAATGGTTTCAAGTAAAGTTTTATTTACAGTAGCAGTAGAGGGTAAAGCAAGAATTAAAAAAAATACTGATTTGCGATAATTATTGAGACATTAGGCTGAATCACTCAACCCTTACGGTCGAGCAATAAATCAAAATTGTAACAACATTATCTTAAAGCCTAGGATAATGTTGTTAAAATCCTCTGCTTAGGATTGAAGAGTAACAGAAGACTGGAGAACTGGAGTGAAGACTTAATGTTAAATTTTAAAAAGTGAAAACGCTAAACCCAATTCATTGGATTAACATATGAAATATTATTATTAGACGTCAGCTGTCGTCACGTACGCAGAAATTTAATGACAAAAGAGAAACGAACGGACTCTTTCTAAACATAAATCCGAATTTTTTTTACAAAAATTTAGAGAAATTTAACTGCAGATTATAAATGTCGAGAAAAAGAGTGAGGTAATTGAAATAATTCGAACGAATATCGTTCCTAGAACTGAGAATAGAAGTGATGAGTTCCTTTTGATCGAAAAAGATGGAATGGAGATGGAGGAATGGCAGATAACTTGAGGAGGGAAATCCTTCCAAAAGAAGCCCATTCGAATTACTGGTGATAGTCAATGAGACTGAAATCTTTGGACAAAAAACGACATGCGAGACGTGAATGTTGGAGAAAGCAAAGACTTGATTTAAAATCCGCAAAGGTTTTTCTAAACATCTTGTTAGCGCTCTAGTGTATTTGCAGCCAATAATTTATCGCTCTTTCAATGATTACTTCATGGTACTCGGGGGAATGAAGATTGGCGTTGGATAGCCTTCCAATTTTACTGATCAAATGTAACTGAAATCCCCATAACAATGGAAATTGTATTCTTCTGTTCCCATGGCAGCTACTTTTTCAAATAACAACGTAAAAAACAGGGCTCTTTTAAAAACGTCCGATTAATACGTTGCCGAAGTTGACAAATAAAGAAGTAGACTTCCAAAAAATCCATTTATTCTCTTTCGAAATACAAATAATTACACCTCAAGCTATACATTTGCAAAACATCAATTAACATACACCACATAATCCGATGGATTCTTCACAATCTCCACCACTCCTAAATTAAACATTGGTTTAAATCGCGATCAAATCGTTGAAACATAGCACATCAATAAAATAAAAAGACAAATCAACAGTGATTCTTGAGCAATTTCACGAGCCGCGGTCGAAAAGCCAAGCAAAAGATCCAATGGACTAAAAATAGCGCTTGCTTTCCTACACAGCGGCAGGGAGAACAAATCGAACCCTTTTCCGTCGATGGCAAGACACGTTTGGGGAAAAGAGAAGCAGAGAGATCGAGAGAGTTGAAGAGAAAGATGGGCGAAGCAGCAAAGGGGCTGGTGTCCTAGATAATCCAGGAAGTGCTTCCGTTAAATGTCGCATCGTTTTAAATGTCCACGCCGGTAACCTTGCAATTGCGCCTAATATATTCCGATCGCATACACGAACGTGTTTCTCCCATTATGGTATATGTTAAGCTGAATGGACTCCCCCTATAAGGTGACCCCTTGTTCGTCCCTATATAAGGGCTCTCTCCACGACGATTCCTAAGGATAAAACAAAGGAGATGAGTAGGACAGCTCGAAGGGATAGACCGACCCAATTGATCTACGCTACTTTATCACTGGGATGGTGACAAAAATGAGAACCCTCAAAACCACAGTTTTAAGTATGTAAATGAGGCTACATCCGAATAATATGACTAGTTAATTTTCGTTTTAAATTTAATCTAGAGCACAATTCAAAATACGACATTTAATTTTCAATAGATAGCATTAACATATAACACGGAAATTCTGGACAATTTCCCCGATCATTATCCAAATTCTCTTCAGCCGACACGTTCGGAGACAATAACCCTGAAAATAGCAATGGAGAAGATGGATCCCAAGTAAATCATAGAAGAATCAAGTTAAGAAACCATTGAGTAAATATAATGAAAATATCACTAAAATAATCGATCTATCGTTAAAATAATTTCGGGCGAGCTACATAAAATAGGAATTAAGAATAAAAATATAATAACTAGATATAGACGAGTTATTTCGTGGTGATCTACGTCGCTCAAATCTTATGAATAACCAAACCTCATCTACATTCAACTTACAATACATGTGGGCAATACAGCATACATTTCTCTCAATGACACAGAAAAGAGAGGCATACCATTACCAAAACAACACAAGACACCGTCACCAAACATAGAAGGAGTCGATATAAGCAACCAAGATGTGATAAGAGCATAACGGTTCTCTTGACAATAGAGCTCTTTCACTTAGCGAGAAAGGCTATCGTACAATTGGCGCCTTGTGCCAAAAAACCACTTCCGTCGGCTTTTCTACTCACTTGATTTCTTAGGAACCGCCGCTGCGGCCTTCCTCCTACGCAGGGTTGATGGTGCCCGCACCACGACGGCGCTTCGACGCGCGACGTATTTAACGTTCCTCCGCGCTGCGGACTTTCTTCGGCGAACCGGTCTCCGGCGGGGAACGGGGGACACCCCAATGGGCACGTAAGATCCACCCTCCTCATCGTCCTCTTCTTCGGTCGCACTTTCCGGTAACGCGCTAAGCCTTTCCTCGTATTCGTCATCATCGTGATCACTAGTTCCCTCTGGTGGGCCTCTAGTGACCGGCACGGAAGGGTCCCAGAAGTCCTCCGGGGAAGGCAGATCTGACCCTTCACCGCCCACGCACTCGTACAACCCTTCGTCCTCATCTTCCTCTTCTTTACCAACGACATGTATGGTGACCCTCCCAGAAGCTTCCCTCCGAACCGAAGGATCCACAGGGGTCACTCGCAGGTCACGAATTTCCTTCACCTCGTACTTTACGACGTGGTTATCGGATTTCTTCCGGTTGGTGCTTGCCCGCGGCCTCCTCTTTTCCGGCGGTACGAAGATCATAGGATCCAATTTCAGCGACCTAAGTGACCTCGGAGGGCGTCCGATGACCACCTGGTAAATATCCGCCTTCTCTCCGCTCCCTGCTCCATTCTTTCTTCTCCGTCCTCCTTGGCCACGAGAAGACGGAGCTTCGCCAACGCCCTGGCTGCGTTTTCCCCTTCTCGTTGACGAAACTCTCTGATTCTGCGGAAACAGCTGCTTCGACGAACCGGATTTCCTCACCGAACTAGTCCTTTTGAAATAGCCGTCTCTACTGACGGATGGCTTCGGCCTGGTGGACTTTTTACCCTTGAAGAACCTGCCAGTCGCGGCTGACGAACCCGTCAGGTCACTCAGTCTCGGGATAGAGATTGAAAAGGAGAACCCGGAGTCCTTGGATGAGGACACTCTATCGGTAGAATCTCTAGAAGACAGAGTCTTGCTGGAGCCGGATTGCGTGGTTTGGGTGGAGGAAAGGGTGCGGCTCAAGAGGCCACCCGGTGGGGGCGCCGGAGGGAGCGAAGGCGGCGACAGAGGACGTCCCGCCTCTCGCCGCTCCTTCAGCGCGCTATCCAGAGAGTGATGCTGCGGTCTGCGAATGGCACCACCACACCCTTCCGCACCAGAGGAACTCTGTCTCGTGGGTGTATCGACACTGCACGGAGGGGTCGGTAGCCTCCTCTGCGGTCCTGATGGCAACTCTAAACTTCTTGGGGCGAAAGAGAGCAAAGACGGGGGTGGGTCCATCCAAATCCTGCCCAAACTCACGCCCACTGACGGAGCGATGGAATCGCCGCCTCTCCTCCATTCGGAAAAGCTATCTCCTCCCGAGGGCGATGGCGAAACTTCGGTGGCCGCCGAAGGGAGTGCTGCGGGTTGCGAGGGACGGTTTCGTCTTCGAGACACGACGGGGGATCTATCGAAAACTAAAATATCTACATTGCCACCGGCAGGGGGTGATTCCGTCGCTAAGGAAGGGCCCTTAGGCCGCCTAGGGGGCGTCCGAGGAGGTGGAGTGGGTCTTCTCTTCTCTTGCTTACGTATGATAGATGGAGAGGATGCCCCACCGCCCGGAGACTGCGCGACGGCCATTCCTTCCTTCGCGGAGGACGTCACTTTGTCATCGTCTTTAATCCCGTGAATCCATTGCCTGTATCCCATGATGGGCGAATCAAGACTTTTCTTAGAGGGAGTGGAGTTACCAGAAGGGGGAATGGGTTTTCCCAAAGGGTGCCTAGAATTGAAACCCCTGCGGAGGTGCAAGGGAGGCTGCTGTGGTGGTGGGGTGGCAGGAGGTGGAGGAGTAGTGGGCGGAGGCGGCAGTTTTAATTGCGGGGGTGGCTGAGGCTGGTTCTTTGGGTTGGCGGCGAGGGCTGCGGCGGCAGCGGACGAAGACATATTATGCTGTTGTTGGAGGATAGCCTTCGCGTTATTCCCTCGCTCGTGGTAATGCCTCTTGATAGATATCCTCTTGAAAGAATCACTTCTTTTGAAAGATGATTCGGCCCTATCCTTCTTCTTCCTACCACCGCCCATAAGGCGGCGTAGGTTTTCGAAAGTTATTGGCTTCATGGCGAGCGACACACTAATTACTTCATGGCACGTAAAATTAGAGTAAAACTCGGAAAATCACTCTTAGGAAGAATAAATCCTTCGTCACCGAATAATCTCTTTACGGCGCATTGTGACCCTCCTACGGAAAGTTCGTGAGGCAACACCTGGAAGAGGGCGGTGCTTCACATTCACTCGTTAAAATCTCCACCGCTGTTACTTATCAAACCAGATTCCCTTTCCCAAAGACACCGAAACACTTAAGGCGGAGAAAATAGGCAGTCCGCTGACGACTTAGAATCCTTAGAAAGATTACTATCGGATTGAAAAGGAAACAACTCCATCGATTCCATAATCCTTCCGTTCTTTCCTTTTCCTTCAGAAGTAAATACTGCAATTCACCCTCGGGCTAAGCAATCTCACGAAGCTGGAATCTTATTCGTAATCCAAGTGAAAACCGAAAAATGGCCGATAAATATCCAACGAAGGTGGGTCCACCGACACAGTCAGCACTCCGACTACTTCCGAAAGAAGAAATCCGAAAGCATTCGCGTATCTTGGACGTCTTTCTCATCGACCACTTCCGCGGTCACCAAAAGAAGCGACTCGCAAAAGGAAATAGCAAACACGCGCATCGGGAAAGCCCCCTCGGGCGGACGAAAGGGGGCGTAGGCACGCCCTCTTCAGATGGGCACGCACTCACACACACGCACTGAAACACGTGATCCCGGCCGCTTAGTGGCCCGTGCAGAGGAGTGCCGGCGAAGTACGCGACGACCGGCCGTCAGCCCGTCGAGCGACCGACTGTGCTCCTCATGCAGCGAGTGAAAGCGAAGCGGAGGAGAGGCAGAGGGGAGGCGATGGGAGAGGAGGGCCCGGGAAGAGCTCTCGAGAAGAATGGCGACGAAAGAGGAGAGGGCACAACAGCTCTCGTAAGGAAAAGGAGGATGAACCTCGCACAGACCTCCGGAAATTAGGGAGATTTGAACACTGCGATAACTTCAGTAAGGACCATATCGACTTAAGAATAATTAATAACTTACGTACGGCAACGTTATTACGGCGAAAGTAGTAATAATACATTACCAACTAAGGAATACGTTACCCACCGCAAACTGTTTTGAAAAAAAATAGAGAGATAAAAAAACCAAGACAGATGTAAGAAAAGGCAGAAAACATCAACAAGGCTACCATTTCTTACCTCAGACGAACGAATTCTATAATTTCAAGATTACGTCGTAATTTAAGAAAATAGATATAAATACTTTTTCGTTACAAATTATGGAATACAAGTATTCATTCTCAACTTTCACAGTGAAGAGTCAAGTTTCACTACTTCAAATTACGAACTTAAACGCCACGACCACTGCATTTTGTGACCAAATGTTAGAGGCTAAAGAATGCACGCCGAAGAAACTTGGTGATATTACTCTCCTGTACATTAGACTAACCCACGAATTAAACTACGAGAGGCAATAAAGTTCTCGTTCATGATGGTCAGAGTTCTATGAGCAAATGACTGACTAAGTACCGACTGACAGCGTAAACGACTGCACTACTGCTATGAAAGATTTAAGTGTTATTTTGAAAATTCCTGACGAGAGTGGACACGCTGAGTACTTAAACAAAAGGGATTGACTAAGATGCCGATGAAAAAATATTCCAGAGGAGGAATTAGCCCCGGGTTGGCGGAAACTTCAAATTAGCAGTTCATTAGCCATGCTGGGTATGAATGACTCCGACGCTGACCCTAGAGGTCATCCGGTGCCCACCAGAAGATGACGACAACGACACGATGCGCTGCAGGAAGAACTGGCAGCGTCAGCTTCCCGTGTACTCCTCACCGACGCTACAAGGCCCATCTGTAAAGGCTGGGAGGAGAGGAAGGCCTCGGAGGAGGACCCTCGGGGGCCGAGAGGCGGTCGGGCGGCTGGCACAAGGTCACCCTCAAGCTCCGCGATTAGGTCTCCTCTGGTTCGAAGGGAAGAGACCTCTCCGCTTTGAGAGTACAGCATATGCGACTTATGCAACTCTTTTTTACATCCATTTATGCTATTGGAAACGGGCAGAACGCTGATTGAGATCTTCTGATTAATTCGGCGCATGAAACGGACGATGGGCATAGCTTGCATGTTACAAGGAGATTTAACATTACGAAGGAAATGATTTGCTCCGTTCGGCGCCTCAGAAGTGCTCTCGATGGGGTTTCTGCTGAGATTAACGACTCTGCAGCCGCGAGTGTCTGAAACACGATTTTACGTTTCGCAGTAAATAGTTTCGAAGAATGGAGTAAAACTGGAGAGGGGGTCATCGTTGTATTATTCGCGAATTCTCCACGTAAATACGCTCAGAGAGAGCGAGCTGCGAGCGTGGAGAGTTTTTATTAGTTTAACGGGCAGTAGAAGACTTAATAAAAACCTTCCAATGGTTTTCAATACGCAGACACTGGCACTTTAACACATCTTCGACCGCTAAAATAATTCCTTCCCCGCTTACTACCAACAGCAGAGGTTATTAATTTTAAGTAAAATATAATTTTTCTTTCCATAAACTTTCCGTCCTCATTCTTTCCATCTTAAAATTAATGTAATAAAGAGCAAATATGAGTACATACATGAGTTAGCAGATCGTTCTCATCAATAATATATATCATTGAATATAAAAGCAAACTTTGCTCGTTCAAATTTAAGTTGAGTGTCAACTCGTTCCGAATTTTAAAAATTATCCTTAATACGAAGTGAGAATCTGCATAACCACTCATTATTTCGTCGCAAGTGTTGAAGAAACGCCCTTACATCGTTTACCCCCTCCAGATACATAATATATGGTGAATGGCAAATCAATTTAAGTCTCTCGAGCATCCACAGTTGCTGATGCAGGAAAGCCATAATCAACACCTCCAGTTAACGTGATTACAATAAAACAACGTGTAAGGTCGTGAGGACAATTAGAATGATAAATATGCAACCGAAGAAGTCTCTGAAGAAATTATAGGCTTCAGTCTTGGGCCAAAGTAACGTTTTTTACTCAAAAACGCCATATATGTGTCTCATTTTTCAAGCAAACTCGTTTATAGGAAAAGAAGGAGGAAAAGAGCGATTTCAACTAAAGCATTGGATTGAGATACATCGAATGATTAAAGCAGAGAATTTGTATTATTAAACGTAGCTCATAGCTTTGATTGTTTAACCTCTTCCTCATCTACGTCGTATTAGAACGGAATTCCGTACACATACGTGATATTACCACGTCCTTCTGAAAAACTGTTAAACTACGAAGATTATTACGAATTTTCTGGATCTATAAGTTACCTTAATTTTACTTCTCCTCGTCTTAAGCTAATATTAATTAAATTGCGAGCTTTCGAACCGATCTTCTAAACAGAAGACACTCCGAAGACGGATAGCTTTCGTTTCTTGCCATGTTTCAAACGGAGAGGTACTCTCTGGAAAGCCTACATCTTCAAGTGGATATCAAGAACGAAGAAAAATAATTGCCGAAGTTAACTAATCGAAGATTATAAAACTTGACATGCTCATATTCATAACCCTTCAATGCGCAAGAATGAAGATCCAAATCCTCTAAACCTCATTCAAGAAGCTAAACGAATGTATCACGACATAATGGATAAGTCGAACGAAGAAAAATAAGCAGAATACAGAAGCAGGAGGCAGATATAAGAGGAAGAAAGGTATGGAGACAAATGGGGCGTCACTAGCGCATCCAGGGCGCGGGGAGGAAAGGGGCAACGGACCGGGAGCCATCTCAGTCCTCGTACCGAGTATGGACGGAGGGCGATAGAAGAATTTCGGAGATGTATATTAAGGGTTGGGAGTGGCAAAGGGGAGGCAAGAGAAACCGGAACACGGGCTGTCCGGGGCCCCTCACACCTTCCCCATCTCACAGGATGACTGCAAGATAAATGAGCCCGAGGAGTGGGAAGTCGGGATCCGAATGCCACGAGGCTGACTCCCTCCCACGGCCTGCTACGCAACCAATGGCCAAGGAGAGCTTGCATCGTGGGGGGGCATCATCGCAACATATATGAAACATAAGTGAACCTGGAATTTCGATGATACCGCCTAAAAGTCATATTTGACGTAAAAGAGGGATTGGAAATATAAACAGAAGTTAAAACAGATGGGTTCCTCATACAGCACACAGCGGGAATATACATTAAAAATATTTATTATTATTAATTAAAGGTTTAATAATTAATATTATAATGTATTTAATTATGAATTGGAAGAATAGAGATCAGAATCTCATCCCTTTCGGCATGATAATTTCGCAAAACTTAACACATACGTAAATAAGAATTATAAAGACACTCCTCCGTTTAAAAACTTTGAAAGAAATACCTCGAGTCACCTTTTCGCCATTGGAGACGATAACATATAAATCATTATTTGTAAATAATGACGTGAAAAACATAACACAAACATCACCCTGAATATTTTCTGTTTCTAGGCTAAAGAAAAATCAACGAAACATAGTTGCACCCTCCGATTAAATAGATAGTCGGTATGCTCATCATCCAACCTCAAGGACACGCTCGTAGCGACAATTTTGAACAAACGCATTGCAGCAAAATTATGAGAAAATAATCCTGTAATTTTAAAAATATAGGAAAGAAAACTTAAAATTTCTTGCAAGAAAAAATAAAGGATAATTCTCAAAAGTGTCTGCCAGATTATTACATCGATTTATCACCATGGCTAACATAAACAACCAAATTTGTCCAATCACACCGATAATAAGCCATAGAAAATAATTAAACAATAGAGAGAATGTTTCTGCTCCAGATGCAACAACGTACCAAGACATAATTGCTGGAAAAGAGCCAATTTTGAACTAACCTCGCCGTAAAAGTAATATAATAATAATTCAACGAATCTCGACCATATGACTTACATGTTACATGTTACGCAAGACAACGTTGATTTTGTGCAGAGAGAATCATAACAAATTAATAGAAACAAAGAAAAGCTTACAAAAACATCGAAAATTCCATATTTAAATCCGAAAAGAATGTCGCAAAATTTTATCCGCTAAAGGATTCTCGAGCTCATTATAAAATACAGCAAAAGGGGAATACGATGGTTAAAGAAATCCAGGAAGGAAATATCTCATAGATAATAGCCCGCTTTGAAAATTGTCCATTTTGCAGTCCACCAAAGGTCTGTATTGACTTTCAGAAGGATTGGCCTTATCCTGTCCCAGGTATAAAGCCCCTAGTGTCACGTGACGCAACCTCACCTTCTCGCACGCCCCCGCAATGCGATACGTTGACGGTCGCTTTTTCAGCTGCTCCCAGATCGCCAAACACACCCGCTATTTGAAAAGAGAAAAAGAGGCGGGAAACTCACGGCGCTATTACAAACCCACGCGAAGAGTCCCACAGCTGTTCCACTCCCACTATCCACACTCTCTCCCTCTTACATGGCTCTTTCTTAAGAGGTTTCTCAAAGAAATGCCTAAGGAAGCAAGAGGAATAAATCATTGGGGAATAAGCGTAGTTATGACCCTACTCCAAGAGCAGCAACCACGGTGAAAATATTCCATTCTTTTCGGTTTCAAAGGAAGAATTTAAGATAGATAGCAAAGCACAGGGGCGATTGAGGAGGGTGCACAAAATCGCCATTTCGGCGGTATTCGTAAGATGACTGTATTTCTGCTAACAGAGAAGTGCCTCTGGATGGCGAAACATCGGTCGGAAGGAGTGCCATATTTGAATATGCATACACTCCTCGGTCTGGATTCATATCCAAAAAGAGACTAAATCTGGATGCATGATAACAGCAAAATTCAAATGCTACAGCATAATCTATCAACACTATTTGAAATGAAATAAATAAACAATTAAAATAAACAACGATTGAAATTATCGTAAAGGTGTCAATCGTTAGTGACATTAATGTTTGAGGAGCAAGCGTCCGCTCACACAGACAACGAAGAAAGACGATTCAAAAACTGCAAGGAAAAGCGAATAGCAAATCCATCAAACTAACAGGAATAACAAGTGTGAAAAATAGATGAATCCATTAAAGTAACTTCATATTAACGCAAAATTCAGAGTAATTATCTCTGTCTGGACGGATGATTATCAAATACACTTTTGTAAACAACTAAGATACGTTTTTGGCCTCATTAACTGACACCTTTAACACGATGTTATCCCACAGAACATTGGTTCCAAGTGATACGGAAAGGCCTTGACTGAAATCATTCCTTGAAATTCCTTCGAAGAGAACTACGTAAGAAAATTTCGAAGCAAAAATTAAATTTTAATTTACGTAACCTAAGAATTTCAAGAAATTTCTCATTGCGCCACGCAGAACTAAGCGAAAACATCTTTGCGTTGTGCCAGAAAAGAGGTCTAACCAGGCTCTTCAATCTTACCACGAATAGCCTTTTAATGGTGACAGAGTATCAGCAAAATATTTAATTCAACACAAAAATCTATTGCGGAAAAATTCTAAATCACAGCGAGAAAAAGTAACATATATGTATGAGGAACAAAGCACGCAGGAAAACCCTATCTTGATGCATATTTGTCGGTATATATTCAAGTCTGTCCGTGAGAAATTCCCACTGGTATTGAAGGTGGATTACAGCATCCTACGTGGCGGAGGAAATAACGCGAAAAACTTTCTCCGTTACCCAGAGAAGCGATTCTGGCTACGCTTTTTCAGAAGACTCCACTTTTCACTCGAAATCCTGAAACCGACGTCTCCAGGAAATTTCACGACAAACTCATTTCAACATGAATTCAACAAGCCATTCCTCGATTAGGTCATGAGGATAACGAGCATTTTCATTTGTGAATCATCTTATAGGAATATAGTCCATAGAAGGAAAAGAACAGAACTTGGCCACATTTATTTTTAAAAACTCTACCGTGAAATAAAATACCATATCTCGATAAGCAGAAATTAACACATCTTGATCGGCTATTTTGTTTCCAAAGTCATTTCACAATCAATAACAAATACATAAGTATATCAAAAACAGCTAAATCAGTAACTGATGAAGAACTCTTAAATTGAGCGTAACATTAAAAAATAAGAGAAAGGCGGCTAAACAAAGCCGAGGATAAGAAATAATGAACATTTATCCGATTGAAGGAAAGCAAAAAGCAAAGTTATATTACCATTCCACAATAGGGAAGTTTTCAGTGCTTAAGAAAGAAATTAGAAGATCAAATATCCGTTCCGTTTCGAAAAAAGCAAAGATAAAAACAGAAAGCAACTCATTTATAAACGAACTACTGCAGCGTTTATGGTTTGAGTCCAAATCAAAAAGAGGTTCAATATTAAGTTGCAGCACAAAGATGAACGACGAAAATGTAGCATTCCAGGGATGAGTGCAATTTCTCGAAGAAAATTACAGAAGAAATATACGAATCACGCAGGAGCAAAATACATATATAGCATTTATAAATATATAGGAGCTAGAAACTGGACGATACAATGGAAAATGAATTAAAGACTGGCAACAGCTGGGATTTAGAAAAACGAAGTAATAAATCTGACAAAGAGATGATCCAGGCATAAAGTCTTGGATGAATCAGTTGTCTTCCGCTACATGAATAAAATCATGAACTTACTTAAATCTGAACAAGATAGAAGCACTTCAAAATTGTAAACTGCGGAATGATAAGGTTTCTTATGCAATGGTAACGTAATAACATTTATCGCGATTAATTGTAAAGCGCTAACATGAAAGAAAATAATTCAAATAGTCATATCTTTTTACATAAGTACAGAACTGTGATGTATGAACACGCCTGTATAATTTAATTCTAGTTATCTTATTAAAACTCACAAATTAATTATGCTATCTTTGTATAGGCCTTCTGGTGACTTGAGCACGCTGTATCCTTTAATATTTTAGTATTTCAGATCGAGCATAAAGATTAACGAAATTTTAGTCTGAAAAGAGGTCAAATGAAGAAGAGTTTTGGAAAACACCATAAATATATTCCTTTCATACGGCAAATATCAGAATCTTCGTCTTTCATTTGACACAAACTTACATTACACCTCTGATGATTACTATTCCATTCCTAGTATTATCATATCTTCGAGCAGAAGCAGGAATAACAAGGAAACATACCTGAAACGAAAAGAAAAAATTACATTAAAATCAACTTCTTAAATGATTAAAAGGATAAAGTGACGCCAAGCGAAATTACTTAAACGAAACAAATTTATTCGGAAATGATAATCTCCGACGTGTCATCGGCGGCTAGCAGGGTATGTAAATACGATAAAGAAAATGAAAAGTGTTCTACTCCTTAATACTTTAGATTTAATCTCAGCTCAGTAGCGGTCAACGAGGAGTGTCCATCGCAGCCCTGATGCAGTAAATACATCGATCAGAGGCAACCAAAAGCGGAGGGCGAAAACTCGACCGCGTTCTTCTTTAGAAAATATAATTGGAAATACCGTTTAATGAGAAAGAGCAATTATCTGTAGCAGCAGAAGCTGGATCGTACTGTCTGTCATAGATGCTGCAAGTGTCCGAGATGATACACAAGCGAATGACACATGGCCACTTGAATAGATGGGATGTGGACTTACTCAAACGTACGGACAGCAGTAACATACGACACTTGTGAGCTCTTAGATTGATATGACTTCCCATATCGTGAATACGCATGCCCATAACAAGTTTCTGATACAAAAACTCGCAAAAATCTTTTTGGAATATGAGAGATAACCTTTGAATATAGCTGACCAGTTCAGCCCGACAAAAAAAAATCCAGAGCTTCCGTTAGCAATGACATTTCACATTGCATCCCGTTCTGATAACATTTCTTTAAATAAAAAAGTAAAAAATAAAAACATCCACAGCAGTTTATGCATCGCTTAGTAATGCGGGTGGGCAAGCACTCGGCTTGTGCTCACAGCAGCACAGTTGCCCAACTTTTATTTCCTGATCTGCTCCAAGTGGACTCCGAGTGCATTATTGCTCCGTCATAAACCAACGAGCATCGTTAATGGCGACCCCTTCGAATGGCGACCCCTTCGAATGACGGCAACTTCCTGGAAAAGTGACAGGCCGTTGATGCCATCGCTTTAACGGAAGCCACGAGGAAAAGGGATGGAGTTGGTGGCGAAATGTACGGAATATTTGGTAGAAAAGAACTCTACGAATGGGTAAAGGAATTTTCTAGTGACAATCTGGTCACAACGCTTCTTGGGGCACTTTTGCTTCTTACTTGGGGCAAAAGTGCCCCAACAAGCGTTTGGAGGCCTACACAACCATTAACCATAACGAGACACGTGTTCTGAATTGCAGGAAGAATTAACTAAACGGACTTAAACTTGGGATAATTAGTTTCGCCTCCCATTGATATGGGGAAGTGAAGGCTTCCAATACTAGCAAATAGCACAGTCGAGGGTAGAAGTGCGTGCCTAAGGATTTTTCTAGGAGATTTTCGCACATATGCTGTTATTTTCTACCCACGTCACCCATGGGCCATTTCCGTTCTATAAAAATAGTTCTCTTGGCGCTGAACAGAAATGAAAATATAGCGACATACGCTTTGTGCATGGAAATTCAATTTATTGACTTTGAGAAATACGGGTGAAAGTACTCATAATTTCGCATGCTTACAATCATGTCTGAGAATCCAAAGATAAACAAAAGCGAAAGAGTGGAGTCTGGGAGATTGGTTAGGCGTGGTCTTCTGCGAAGAGATCATTCAGACCTGCGTTTGGATCCCAGTCACTCCGACGATTCCCATTTCCGTATATGCTGATCGAATTATTTCCGAATTTTAGAAAACTTCCCAATTAATGTAACGATAGCCCTTCTTCCTCAAAGAATTCACGCCGATCGTTAAAATCTCCTTAGTACTTAACCGCGGGCTAAATTACTCGATTATCAAAAAACTGTGACAATCTCTGAAATATTTCGATGTAAAAACAAGAATGAGAAATGTATTGCGTAAGTCATTCTTAAAAAATAATGCCAACATACATTGTTTCAATCCGGAGAGGTTTTAAAGGTACCATAAAAACAATTTTCTCGCATCTGGATTACATTGATTTGACGTTGAAAAACATAAAACACCCATTGGTCATTCCCAATTAAGAAGCTTCCGGAAGATGAAGTGCCTTTAATTTAATTGCGTAATACTGATATGATCATTCTCTTTTATATTATAGTAGGAAAATCCCGGAATGAAAGGAAATGGGTTATGGAGAATATGGCCATTGTATACAAAGGAGATGGTGTATTAATCAATCAATAATGCAATCTGTTAAAAAAACACTCCTCTACAACAATTTCTTTCAGGTTCGCCTTTTTACACGAGATTTCAACAGAAATACTTGCACAAAAAGGAAGTAGACAGATTTTGCTCACATTTTCTAGTATTCTGAATGTTAAATAGTATGAAAGGAATATCCTTACGAATACGGGTTAAATAATACCCCAACTGGTAATAATGCGTTATAATTGGAGTAATATTACTCCAATTATAACGCATGTTCGTCCGCTTTCACGGGTTCGACCAAAGCCCTCGAAATAAGATTCGAATATGAGCAGAAAGGTTGGTTTAAAAGAAACTGCAGAGCTCTACTTCGTTTCAACGCATTGTTTTCAGGATCACTTGATTTGAATGAAATAAAGAAAAAACAAACATTTTATTACAAAGTTTACCTAATAAAGCAGAAATATATTACTTAAGGATTGATTTAGATTATATAATAAATCTGAAATTTCGTAACGTAGGATTTTCGGTATTCAAAGTATCACGACCAGCCATGCAAATCGGAAGATCTAGTGGCTCCCGAATAGCCAAGTGGGCAACGCGTTCGACTTCAGTGAAAGCGGTCCCGGGTTCGGTTCCCGTTGAGAGCCTGTGCGCGAAATGACCTAAGCTGTCGAAGCTCTTTTAACAATACTACTACGGAAGATCTAGTGATTCTTACACATCCTCCCAATCACTAATAGGAGATGGTTTCATTAAAGTTTCACGATAGTTCATGAGTTTAGGTACACACATAGGGAAGAACAAACCATACAGAATAAGTAATTGATTGAATTTTTTAATAATAATATGACAGTGAATTCATACTGAAGTCTGCATATTTATATAACATACAAACAGTGCCGCGCCGTCCTATGCCGTCGCCCGGGTGCAAGAGGTGCATCGCACCCGGGCGACGGCATCTAAAGGGCAGCCACAGATGTCAACCATTTGTATTATTACTACAACGACACTATTTGTTACTATAAACACGAGTTATCTAGGAAAGACTATGATGTGAAAATAAAGATTGGCAAACATTTAGAGGAGAGAATTATGGGTAACTCAAGCTGAGAAGGAAATATTTGCGCAGTGGATTTATTCAAAGAATTGGAGTCAAAAGATTGTCTGTTACAAACAATAAATCCTCTTCAGGTTTTGGAATACATGATTTCTAGAGATTTTATTGGAGTGTTTCCTAATTTGCAATTGCATGTTTTATTGACTCTTCCGGAGGCTGCTGCTGATAAAAAAATAAATATTAACCATAAACTCATAATGACTATCACCAGTTCAGCATTCTGAATATATATAATTAATCGTTACTGATGCTTTGTGACCAATGTAAGCTGGAGAATGAAATCATAAAACAGTGCTTTTTCTTACTTTTCTGTCTTACAAAATAATTTTCACCTGCAAATCAGGAAATGTATGGTTTTGGTATTTAATTTTAAGGGGCAGCGAATTATGTTTGAACCCGGGCGGAAGATTTGCGCGGCTCTGCATACAAACATCAAAATATGTAAAAAAAAACATTAGTTTTTAATTTTATGAATCGCAGTAGACTGACAATTGTATGAGACAACTATCCAAAAAAAAATGCGGGGAAAGAATGTAGTTCGGGAAGGAAATTTTAGCTTGGTAACGGCATTAATATATCACAGCTGACTTTGTGAATGAAGCGACTGAGAGCTCATGGCTAAGTAGGGTTGAATGAGAAAGGATCCCGAAAACAGACGTCATAAGCGAAATATTCCGATATTGACAACCCGTCATTAGAATCCACAGTCATCGTAGAATTATACCTGTATGTTATTTTCGCGTGTGTGTATTTATATTGGGATTATATTCGTATGTACACGGACCGAATTTGTATGGGCTCACGTCTACGGTCATTTAAAATTTGGCTAGTCTGACCTTATTTATGGAGTTGCAACATACATTTCAATTCGCATCTGCCACGAGAAATACCGCTAATGACCGGTAAATGCCAAAGGCAATTCTCCATCCGCACGCGTGACCTCCAAGGGCGGTCGCTTACCAAAGGTGAGACGATATTGTGAAAACCATTCATAAGTTCCGAGGTCAGAGAGATAACGAACAAGACGCCGATTATTCATCGATTCAGCGACGCCCACGCCAAAGCATCGAAGGAAAATGTTAAAAGGCACACTTTGGAAGAGCCAAGAGTATGCCATCATAAATCTCGGCCGCATAATTCGGTCCTTGGACGGAAAATCGAAGGGGATGAGAAATTAAAAGCGAAAAAGTGAGGAAAACGAAAAAGGAGTCACCGAATATTTAGAGAGAGGGCGTTACGGACAAAGGAGACGTCGAGAGGGAAAATGGAAAAAGATGACGAGAGGAATTAAAATATGAGAAGCGAAAGAAAATCTAAGAAGAGAGAAGAAGGAAAGGTAAAAATAGAGGACCGGGAGGGAACCTTCGCAAGAAAAAATAAATCCGAAAAGTTGTCGAGAGAAAGGAAAATGTTTTCTTTGGATGCTCCGGAAGCACAATGGAAAGGTGACATGGACTATACTGAATGAAGCACTTAATTTAGGAGATTGATGGAAACATAAGCTAAAATGACACAAAAACAATGGCTCAGAGTTAACAATGATTGAAAGAAATTAATTTCATTCAGAAGCAACCGGGATAACATTTAGTCGCAAATAACAATGTATATTCCACGCATCGATTAGGAAAATGATTATTTTGTCTCTTTTGATAATTTAACAGTGCAAATAAACAGAGACTGCCAGAGATGGATAAGTAACAGATAAACAGATCCCAAAATGAGTGGGCCTCCGGAGTGCCATGGCGGTGAAACTTCCGAGTACATACGAATCCAAGAGGAGGCTCAAGTATGAAGTGACCTCAGCTGTCGAAGCACTTTTAAAACTACTGCCACCACTAGCTAAAATTTAGACTTCTACGGTCTTCCATAATTCCAATAACTAATCATCATCAAAATATACGTAATACTTTCGCTAAATTACAAAAAATTCGATTTCGAATTGATTAACGGTTTCGACCAAATTTTACTTGGTATGACCAAATGTAGGAGTAGATATTACATGAATTGTGAATTACATTTATCCTAATCCTAACCCTGACAAACAGACAAAAGCATAAGCTTTAAGATGGAAGTTCGAAATCGGAGCTTAATGGAACAGCTAAACAGTTATCATCAAACTGTTTTGTCTCATAATCTCTCTAACCTCATTTTTATTCTAAAAGCCCTTTGCAAATAAAAAAATTAGCTATGTTCGCGGAAAAAGTATTAGATTAAATGTCCATTCCACTGGATTGGCCGGCCAAACGCCCAGAAAGAAAATCAGACAAACAGATGCTAGGAGATGTCTCTTGCTTTAATGCTTTGATACCATTTTTTTGCGAACAGTGCGCAACAGTAAAGTGGTAGTTATAAAGGTGCCTCGACAGCTGAGGTCATTTTCCTGCGCAACAGTAATCGGCTGGGAAAATACACAGAACGGTGTAAGCATACCTGTCACACCCCGAACAGCACTGGCGGTTTACATGTAGATGTAGTAATATAATAATAATTGATAGTATCTTCTCAAGAATACACTGGTAATGCTCTCTGTTAAGTGATGACACCAATGATAGGATTCTTTGAGGATCAAGAATAACTCTTAAGTGTGATAGAACTTCTCATTCGAAAGGAAAAGCTTTCGTATGAAATGAGTGAAAAACAACGAGAGCTATATCACGGATATCACCTACGAGACCCGCGGACGTAAGTACCTACTGAGATATCGGTGAAGAATATCTTCGATATTTTAAGTAAATCAATCAGCTCCCATTCCTGTCAAATACCAAGCTTGGTGAAAATATTAATGAGCTGAGAGGAAGCGGAAAAGGAGAAGCGTAGGTGGAGACGTCCTTCGATTGCGACCGCGCCCTTCTCCTGCCATTGACCATGGACTCTCAGGGTCGGACACCCACGTCCGCAAGATATGGAACGGACCACTCTTCCTTTGTCCGAAATACGCGGCCGGAGGTGTCTGCAACGTTTTGCGATAAGGAACGCTCTACTGTGAGCGTAAGAAGCTAAGTAAGTGCTTATGGAAAAGAATAGCGCTGTCAGGGACGAAAAGATTTACGGCGGCGAAATGTGGTCCATTTATCCCTGGCTGAGTAATAAAGATGTTTTATCCTTTTTAGTATTTCATGGAGCAATCGGAGATCGAATTCAAGCCAACAGTGAGAGTAGAACAGGGACGCAGCCTCTCTGCAAATTCCAATTAGAAATAAAATGATTAGAAATTACAATGGGACCAAATGTTACGCTTTTTTCGATAAAATTAAAACCAACAGAGGACCAGTTGTTGCTCTGATTGCCGATTTGCTTCCGAATGGCATCAAATAGATCGACTTCGATTAAAGAGCACAGTTTTTTCCTCCAATTTAAGATGGTTTCATACATTTTCGGTAATACAATATCGAAAATCTACCTTCTTTAATCACTTATAATCTGATCTTATCTTGGCCAAACTTACAAGAGTACTTAACTCAACGCTCACTTAACGGACTTTCATCGAAGTTTCATCGGAAAACAAAAATGTTTCCGCAAGTACGTATTTGAAACGAGGCACTGACAAGAAATAGCCTTCTGAAGGCTCTAACAAGGCAGAATGAAAAGGATGTATTTATGACTAAATATTTGAACTATACATTAAATTATGAGCCAATATAAAATGCTTTTCATGTGAAATTCTTCTCCGAGAAACAATAAATGTTTCTCGGAGAAGAAAAGCATCAAATTGAGATACATCATGAAGCTCTATGTCCATTAAATAATTCCACGATTGACACATGCGACACGTACATGGAGATATAACGAAAGCATACAATTTCGAGTATTTTTCCTGGTTTCTAGCACCTGAAGCATTGGTGTTTCTTCATCCGGTTGTGCCAGCTGTATACTTGAAAAATTTTTATTTGGTAAAAATGTAACGAAAGAGATTCAATTCAAAGACAGGCTGAATAACATAATTCCACACTTGAGCCCGCTTCCATTTTCATAAAATAAGAGGTAACATAATCTCGATAAAATACAAGGAACACCTGAATGGTTTGCTCTCAAGTTATAATTGTAATAATTTCACAAATTGACTTGGCAAAACTCATTAACTGTTCCTATCCCTATTTAGATTATGAGCGCGTTTTCCCCTGAATATCTCTTTCCTTCTCTAAAAGGAGAATCACCAAGTTCTAGACCTGTATCTGATTTCAGCAGACGGATTTTACGAATAAACACACAAATTTACGTTCTAAAGTAAACAACGCAGCCTTTATCTCGCTTAGTCATTAAATGAAATTTTACCGCAACGTCTCGCAAATACATTTCTGGAGGTTACCTAAATCGGTGCCAATAACTTAGCAAAGATAAGCGCCCACGTGAGGTCCATAACACAGCAAGGGAAATATCCGCGCACTGCAATACTTTAAAGGTCATGTTAACACCACTGGTCGAACGCCACTCTGAGCGTGGAAAAGGTGCTACGCCTACACCCCCGCTTTCAATTACGACAGTGGGCGGAGACTGCATGCGACTGGTCGTTGTGGGCAGGACATTCCTTTATCATTAACCGATTTTCTACGCCATCGCTGCTCCGCACTACTGGGGTACATTCGCAATCATAACAGAGAATTTCCTTACTAAGGTCTTGAGTATAGAAACTTAAAACCAATCGAATAAAAAACAACAGGGTCGTCCTAACCACAGCATCTAATTAGCCGTGCATTTTATGAAACTCGTATTTTATAATTTCTAATAAAACGTGTGAAAGGGGTATTTCTCATGTGTGTTTAATAAATAATTATCTTTCCAAAATTGTGGGTTTTTTCTACCACCCTCAGTTGTGGAGATTTTTTTCCCACAAACAAAATCTTCCTTTTGTTTTTTTATGTATTTTAAATTTGTTTCTTGAATAAAAAATGGTAAGTGCCAATGTATAATTACATACGAGGTTAGGAGGAAGAGAGGCCTACTCGGGCCCGACCTCGCCGTTAAAAGGTCAAATAATAATAAAATCATCATTATTTCGAAGTTACTGCCACAATACTAGGAACAAAAAATATTAGGGTACGGGATTTTAAGGGAGAATAGGGATATGAAAAAGAGAGAATTAGAAGACAAAGATATTTAAAATAACCAAATTCGTAATTCTTGCAAAATTTATCCATACGAAGTTATTTGTAGAATGGAGGATTATTAAATAATCTGAAGATTTTACAAAGAAAAGTTTAATAAGCGGATTTTATACCTAAATTAAGGTCTCTGCTCATGCGTGAACATACAAGTGCATAGAAAGAAGATTATCGTGAACTTATTAGGACGCCAATCGAGTGTGACAGTAGTTTAAAAATTCTACACCTCTGCATTCCACAACTGACTAAGCGACTCCGATAATCAATTGATAAATGAAGAACAAAGGAAGCCTGCCTAGGGTTTCGAATAAAAAAACACCACAATTCAAAATGTCCAAATTAATTCAAAGAAAAAATATATAAAAACCGTGAAATACATACACGGATGTATTAACTGTTAACAAATGAAGTTTCGAAGTTTGTTCACGTTTCGCACAAGAAAACATAATATGAAATGTGTTTGTCTTTCGGTGTGATAAATGTTTCAGAATATCTTATGTATGCATCCTAAGAGCCTAGACGAGAATATTTACGCGAATGATTAACGTCCCACCTCATAACCATTCGGGTTAATGTTCGAGATATAAATTACACATGTAAAAGATGCTTGCATACTGCAAGCTTAATATCGGATAGACTAGGTGAGGCATTGATACACCCCCTGCCATACGCCAGTGGCGATTTGCGGAGACTTACGAATCTAAATCTATCCCTTGGATATCAAGACGACACCATATTCGGAAATACCAAATAGGGTAGATTGGGTAAGGCATTAATAATTCGCCACTGGTGGCGATTACTTGATACATCGCAGCATCGAACAGTAGGGGAATCGTCTTAATTACTTACGATAGAAAACCATATCATCTAACGATATCGTGAATTTCAACCTTCTATTCAACGGATAGATGTAGGTTTGTAAGTCGCAGCAAGCAGTAGTGGCGTATGGCAGGGGGTGAATTAATACCCTACTTTATTTGTAAGCTTCTCTGATACTATGGCTGCTGGAGGAGATTCTGTTCAGTAGAATGTCTACATTTGAGTACAAATCTCCTAAATAAATCTGGGTTCTAGGCTATGTTTCTATATGGTTCTATGCGGCTGTTTTATAATTTGTTTGGGCCACCTTCCGATGGCTGTAATTTAATATGTGAACAATATTCGTGTTTATATTTCGTACTCAAGGTTTGCTGCTTCCATTTTGGTTCATAGTTCGATGCCAGGACAGGTTAAATATACCTGCATATAAATTCTCCAGGAAAATCGAATCATATATTTAGCTACTTCCCGATATGATATCGCCTTAGAACCTTCAGGATATATAATGGAAGAGCTTCTGAATCGTAATAGTAACCGGACAACTACCATAAATCCTGGGCTCGATGCTCGTGCGGTACAAATATCGCCCGTTCAAAATACATGGGGAGGCTTCCTAATATAGGCGGCATTTCCCTTAGAGCAAATGAGATATTAATCGGCATATAGAAAGTGTTTGTGACTATGGGACTATTTTAGATAGTCCACTTGCCTACAATATAGGGGTTGGAAAAAGTTTCTCCTAAAACTATACTAAAAATGAAAGCATTCATATTTACATAAATAGATCCAGTGGCGAATTTCCAGTGGCACGTGTTATTGAAAATATTAAAACGTTTATATTTTTGTATTTTTTTATCTAAGTGAAGAGAATTAACTGAATAGTCCCAGAAGAAAGCTACAACTCTACTTAAGTTGCAGAATAAAGTAATTAATTACTTCTTCCGACATCACTATTTTAATATAATGCTTACCACTCCTAGTCATGTAATATTACGATATGCAGAAAAATGATAAAGTTTAAGGAATATGAAGTTAAATAACAATTAATATACTTATAACTAATAGTTAAGTCTTTAATTATTTATTGCGAAAGAAGTTATCGTTTTATAAATTTTCAGTATCAAAATGTTTAAGAATAGTAATCATATGATAAAATCGTTCAGTAATTAATATCATATATCTAAAAAGCAAATGTCTGTCCGTCCGTCCCCATATTTATCTCAGAAACTGCTTGACTTAGAGACCTGAAACAAACTACATTGTGTTTCTACGATGCTGAAACACACAGGAAAACTATTCTCATCTCTGTGAAGGCCAGGGTTCGAACCCAGGAGCACAAAATACGATTCCATAAGAGATGAAGTACGTTTTAGTTATATGCATAGGTTGTTTCTTTTACAAAATTAAATTAGAGACAATGGTCCTTCGAAATTGAGACGAGCGTCGAAAGAAAGGAAAATAATCATAGAACCTTATTTTAGTCTTGAATCATTCATATAAATTCGAAATTGCGAGAACTTTGATGAAATACACAGAAAATTCGTAAAATTTTTGGCGAAAAAACCACCCCTTCCCTTTGACGACTATGGCCATTGCTGAATGCTGATTTCATGAATTATCCCATTTAAGTGCACGGGGATAATCAGTTCTTATAGCTTTTGTAAGAAATTTACTTAAAGTAGGCTTACATGACTTCCATGAAAAATAACCACAAAACTCCATAATAGCAACAGAGAATCGTAAGATTCGAAATGCCATGCAATTCTCGCACGGTCGGGAAGAGTGATAACTATGGCGCCTTCGAAAGAAAGTCACACAAACCTGAAGTGATTAACACCTTATTTGCAAGGATGTATGAGCCTCGGAGGGTGTTAAAATATCTCCATTTTGCCTCCCTGACCAAGCCGGAGTGTCAAACATTAAATAATAGTAGAAGTTGTTTATCTTAGGGTTTCCGAGGAGTAATGCCATAAAATAAAAAAAATGACCTTCTCACTCCGTGTGCATTAGAATAGCCCAACTTACACCCTAGGAGGAAATCGTTTGCAAGGTCTGTTCCATAAGGCAACAATAGAAATAGCATAAAATATAAGAATATTATTTCAATATTTAACTTCAAAGATTGTCAACACGAGTTTCTTTCACTCGTCTAAGATAGAATTGGATGGACCTGAAAAGGTTATCGGAAAGCGATGTTTGAACGCGTCTTAGGCATTTCAGCTCCAACGGAGCGAAGTTTCCGAATGAGCGAAAATCCTGGAAAGGACGGGAAAACATGACTGCAAGCTCACTTTCTTTAACATCAACTTAAATACATCTTTCAGTGCCATAAAGCGAGCATACTCCCCATTAACCGGGAGGGCTCGCATCTGCTTGAAGGTAATCACATCCGTGTAGCATTAAATATTAAATTAATGTTGTTACGGAAATTTAGCAGGCGAAAATCATCCACACAATTACGAAACCTTTTCAACAGATATTTGGAAACAACATATATTTTCCTTTTGTCGTTATAATCATTTAATCTCCATTGAACGTATCCAATGGTTATTTGTCAATATACGATCACGGTGATGTATAATGTTATGACTGCAAGTTTGCATACACATTTCTGGGCATATAAAGACTACGAATATACAATCCAATATTAGATTGATATACATAAATATGCTAGTAACTATATTTTAGAGTTTTTCTTCGATTTTTCGATCATTCGGGGATTGAACTTGACAACCTGCACCAATAATCGGGAGTCTGCTACATAACGAGGTAGACAAATGTTGTTTATTATTATATATTATATGTTAATATTTTGGGACCGCAGAAACTAACGTTGGCCATACGTCTTTCTCAGAACGTTCTGAGTGCAAAAAAGCTCAAAACTAAAACTCGAAAACGGAAACACCGATTGAACCAATTACCTTTTCAACGAACTTAACCTAATATCTCACGCAATCTGAGTTCAAAACAAGGACACAGGAGCAATCAGAAGTTCACTCGCAACAAGAGTGAAGCTAAAAAATGTAAATATATGTTTCCCGCAAGAGACAATATCGGTTGAAAAGTGGTCACAGCGATGCACGCGGCGCGAGTCGAGAAGAGAATCGTCCGATATTTAGGATTAGCTACATTAGGACAGATACATTAGGATAGATACATTAGGACAGATGCATTAGCTATAGTTAGGCTATTATAGGTAAAAATAAACTCGACGCAAATGGATTCATGAATGGAGGTCTCATTATGAACACGATGCTTAGGAGATAACTCATTGGCTGGCACATGATTTCATTTCAAGCCTAGAAAAAAGAAATAATAAAGGAACAAATAGGAGGAGAGAGAGTGGAAACACGGCACTAGAGCGGCACGCCATCGCGTGGAGAGGCGCAATGAATGGGCGCGGCACGACATTCCCACGTTTTCGGACGCCACTCCTCTCCTTGCGCCTTGAGATGCGCAAAGTGGGGACATATTCCATAAAATTCGGAAACTAAACGAGGATGCGGTCTTTGGGTCCTAGAAAACACATCCTACGTAAAATCAACGATAATATACGAGACTACAGAGCCTCCGTAGATACAAAAACGGATTTTCGAAACTTAAGGCGGAATTCTGACTCAGTCGGAACTTATCCTCGGATAAATAATCAATTGCGGCTAAAAATGTACGTCTGATATCCAATGAGAATGTGCCGGTTATTATCCAATGCAACCGATGCGAAAATAGTAATTTTGGAGACCGAATATTACATCTCCTTTAAGTCATGAATAATTTATAAGAAAATTGTGCGTTTTTCCGTAGTAAGACAAACAAATTTGCCTACTAAGTATTAACAAGTAAACCTATGTTCATCTGAATTTCTTGCCTAAAATATTAAAAATAAAAATACTATTAATATTGCATCACAGGAAAAAGTACACAAAGATTACTCGTATTTCTGTACTTACTCAAGACTGATTGTAAAAAATAATGAAGCAATACTGGGATTTATTCTCATCTATTCTGACAAAAATTAACCGAAACATGGGGTGAGTTCTTACTTTTTTGAAAAGGATAAGATTAGACCCACTGCGGCAGAGGTTCAATCTTTCAAGTCGTGTACTCAATTCCACGCTCCTCTAATACCTCGCTGTCTATCAGCAATGCCCTGAAAATGATCACTTTTAAACATCATTTATTAAAAAGTTCACACTCTGCGCTCTTCGGCTGACATTCCTAAATCTGAGTCAACTCGTTCGCTGAAGATCTCTTGCAACTCTACCCCTTTCACGACCAAATAAAGTAACACTTTTCTAGCTTTTCCTAGACGAAATATAAGACTACGATATTCGATTCGCAATCGTCAGGCGAAAATAGTATTCCATCTGCGTGCAAACGGCTCCTTTCCGAATGCGGGTATCGAAGGAAAGCGATCTCAAAGAGGTATTCGGTCCAGTAACCTGGTGCCACACATAACAAAGTACCCGCATAGACATCTCGAAGCACAGCTTGGAGATCGTTAACCCCTAAAAGCCTACATACGCTTACTTCCGCCTAATTTAATGCGAATTCGACGGATACTTCCGGGCGCACGAAAGAAGATCCATAGCAAGAGTTTTCCGAGGCGTCTATTTTGAAGAGAATCGATAAGGCTGAGCAATGGTAAAAGTATCAAAACAGACAGCAAGCAGACTTAAATGTAATACTAATAGTAGAGGATGATACAGAGCATAAATATCGATGGAAAGTTTTGAAGACAAAGAAGGTAGGGCGGCATGGTAGTTCAGTGGTTAGAATACCTGCCAGGGAGATCTGGGTTCGAGTCCCAGTCATGTCGCTATATTTCACACTTGCTATTCCTTCACAAAGAAGATATACCAGCCAGAGGATGCATTAATTTTAAACGTAATTGGAAAAATAGGAATGAAATGTGATTTTTTGAGTAATCAGAGTAATTAAAGAATTAAGGGAGGAATAAATATTAGAAAAACTCAATCTCATGAAGCTTTTATGTGAGTCCCCTGCCCTGTACAGTACAATTCATTAAAGACGTATTATATTGTACTACACTGATACCCAGCAATCGGTGTATCGGCGAGTGGCAAGGGACAAACATAAAATTTCACATATTCAGAGAAGGGAATATCTTTACTATAAAACTCCTTCCTTGGAAATTAGAAAGATTAAGAAAAACAACAAATAATCAGGTAAATGCGCGTATCAGTTCCACCAAGATAAACTATTTAGCAAGTCATCTCGGATAGAGTGGGACATTTTAAGAAACGCAGCCAAGGGAGGTGTTGGCAGTGCTAATGATATTTACATATCTTAGTTGACCCAAGAAGCTCGAGCACCTAAAATATGGTAACGGAGATGTAGTATCTCAAAGTATCGGCTTGAGTAAAAATTTCGAAAAAAAAACGGTAGGTCACTATACCTATCCACTGACAGAGCTCCATTTTTTAATAGAATGTCCAATCCGTGATCTACTTCCTCTACCGAGCCAACATTTCTTAACTCCATCAACGGCTAAACTTTACCGGAGGAAAAACTACGCAAACGGCTCGGAATTGGAGAAAAATATTGAAAAGACAAAGAAGACGAAACCAAAGTTCGGCACCTCGGAGTAGCAGACGCAGCAGTAATTTGAGTTCATCTGCTCCATCTGCGCCATCGAGCCCATCTGCTAATCTTTCCACTCTCTCTTTCCTTGTTGGAAACGTACGCCACATTTTAAGACGCCCACGCGTTGCCTATGATAAACACACCTGGCTCCCTCTCCATTGGCCGTCCTTTGGCTATCCTCCGCAGGCCCGAAAGCGACAAAGACAGAAACCTTTTCTCGGTGAGAGCGATGTGTATAGCGGAGGTAGAAATTAACATTGACGCGAAATAAATGGCCGTGAAAAGACGCCACTTTTTCCCTCGAATAAGTCTCTTTTTCGATCCCCGAGTAGATTCATTGAGAATATGCGTCGATTTCGCAACGTAATTGAAAAGCGTATTGAAGTTTGTCGAACTGTTTTCTCTCAGGTAATGTTAAAAATTCTGCAGTAAATAAGAAAATCTTCAAAAGTTGCTGTTTAAATTTGGCAATATTTACTAAAACTCGAGAACTTAAACACTGGATTCGGATAAAGTAGCCATACGGTATAATATACAAGTAAATTTAATTGTATGCATAGTGAGATTTATTACCTAGTTCCTAAGGCATGACATCTATGATTTAGAATTGATCCTACATTCATTAAAGTTGTGCGGTCTCCCTCGGTATTCCTTTATCGATAATTTTTAACCGTTCCCTTTCATTTGGGGAATATCCAACTCAGTGGAAATCTGCCAATGTCACGTGAATACACAAATCTAGATCTAAAATTAATGTCTCTAACTATTGTCCCACATCCCTCCTACCTATATTTTCCTTGGTCTGTAAAAAGATACTTCTAAATTGATTATTTTACTATAAATCTCCATATCTGTCTTCAAACAATACGCATTCTTACCCCATCGTTCTTCTTTAACCAATCTTGCTATTTTTCAAAGCCACGCCGTTAATTCCCTAGTAAACAGAGCTCAGTTAGACACTGAATTTTAAGAGTTCTTTAAAGCCTCGATTTTGCTGATCACACACTCCTTTGTAAACTTGAACACCAGTTTAGAATAAATGGATATTTTCTCAGTTTATTAAAATGTTGCCATACGTATCGCACTCAATGAATCGTAGTCGATAAAACTAAATCTGTCTGGTCAGATATCACTTCGGGAGTCCCTCAAGGTAGCGTGTTGGGTCCTTATCTTTTTACCTTTTATGTAGATGGTTTATATACCCTCTATCGCGAACCCAAACTCATTCTCTTTGCAGATGACTACAAATTTACAACCTTGAGGATTGTCACCGTTTCCAGGAGGCTTTGAACAAAACGCAGAAAAGGTGTGAAATGTGGATATTACTTTTAAATCTCCTCTAACATTTGATTAAACGCTGACATTTGATTAATTTCCTCTAAAATTTGATTAAACATTTGTTTAAACGCTGTCCATTTAAAAGGGTATCTTTACAAAGAGATTAAGGAGTATTAATTGACACAAAATTAAATTTTTCTGGCAATATTGAATGTTTTAAAGAAAAAGCTCTCTCTCTCTCTCTGTTCGGAATCTGTATTATTCATAGTAATCTCCATAATATTTCCTTCAGTTAGCTGTGTGCATTTCTTATGGTTTATGTTTTCATGTATATAAAAGTTAATTTGTTATGCTTTATTGCTAGGAATTCACTCTAAAATGGTGCCACTACTGTATGTGAATCTATTAAATAAATAAATTTATTCGTATTTAGAAATAAAAGGATAATTTAAAGATGAATGAACGAAAAATGTAGTCAGATGTAAGCAAAATGGTGCATGATCAAAATGATGCGAGTAAAAGAGAAAGAAGGTTTCATTCCAAAGAAATAAAATGCAGAATGGCGAATCACTGACTTATTTATCACCTCGTAGCAAAACCAACAAAACGGAGGCCACGGAAAGAAAACATTCCAGAGAAACATACGCAAACATCGACTGGATTTCAATTGAGACTTACATATCTGGAGAGAGAAAGAAACGTAAATGATCACGTCGGCGTACGGAGATTTCAACGCCTGACAACTCACGAAGCCATCTATCAGGATGGTAGTTGATGAAGAGAAAATTATTTGCTAGACGCGATTTTTAATAAACGAGATATGCATAAATGAAGGATGGAAAGACAAGAAGGGTATTAAGGGAGTTTAATAGTGAAGAAGTAAAGAAGGGCGGGTAATACGTCGGTGTGTGGGGGAGTCGTTGAAGGTGAACTGGAAGCCCTTTCTTTGAGGCCAATGTGGAAACAGAGGGAAGAGAGATTAAAAAGAATAAGAAATTTATGAAGCAAAAAATGAGACTACAGAACCTGGGCTTTTGAGGAAATACGACTGAAATTATCGAAAGGTTATCTTACAGCAGCTTTACAAATCGAAATCATTTGAACGTATCTAAGTAGCTTTCCAAAAATGCCTTAAGGTAGGAATAGAGAAACGGAAATATTTCCAGTGAGCTGAATAAGGTCTTGTAGCAAGACGATCGCTTAAGATTAGCCCGAATTGATTGTGATTTACACTCTTTTTATAAAATCACGATCTGTTTCAACATTTCAATATGTGACGATCTGGAACAGAAGGATGACATTATCTTCTGGTTGATTAAGAAAAATATGTATACCTACTGCGAGTTGTTTTAATTGAAGTAATTAAGCGCCGACAAAAGAAATGGGTGGGTCAAATATTGAGAGGAGAGGGATTGCTGAAGAATGTAATAGAGGGTAGAATGCAAGGGAAAAAAGGGAAGGCAAAGGTAAAAAATGTTAGATGACATAAAGGGTGGGGTGAGTTACCAGGTAACGAAAGGAAAAGGCTATGAATAGGGAATATTAGGGCATATGGACCTACCGAAATGTAGAACACTTATGTATGTATACTGCGAGTTATTTACTGAACACAAGTAACTATTTCTTCTACTTTCCACATTTTGAAACAGTTTTTGGTCGCACGTTATTTTCAACTTCATGAATTATCTCTGCCATTCAATGAATGCCACAGAATATACTCAACTATTTGCTTCGAATCCGTAGCAGTGCTCTGTAGCACCAACCCAAACAAAAAAGTTTTTTTAAATTATAAATGTATGACTAATGTTTTCATAAATAATTCCCAGCCATTTTTACTGCCTGCAGCTATAACTGACTTTCGTTTGCTGTAACCGCTAGGTCTAAAAAGATACCTTAGTTGAATGAAAAGATACAATAAGATTCTATCGTATAAGAAAAATACGACAGAAAAAGAAAAGAATATCCTAGTATGAAAGTAAACGCCCGGTAAGGAAAAAAGTGAGCATAAAATTTAGATACCAATATTACTTAGTTCGATATTATTATTTATTTATTTATTTTCATCTTCATATCCTCTCGAATAACTGACAACGAGACAGAAATTAGAAGCTTGAAAGCAAAATGAGAGATAAAACACGTTTCAACGGAAAAGGTCAACACTCAAACGCCACATTAACATGACATGAGATGTGAAAGAGACAAAAGTGTCCCAGGGGAGACAAGCATTCCGAAGTTCAACGCGACAAGTATGGTACTCGAAGCGAAGACAGAATCAAAGTAAAATATTATTTATGATAAGTAGCAAATCAAAATATGACGTCACAACCTCTATGTGACGAATCGCAAATGTTCAAAGGGGATCTTCTAAGGACAGCATCTTTTTGCGGTCGTCGGCGTACGGAAGAGATGAAAGATGATGACGGCGAGAGATGACGGTCCACGAGGCCTGGTGACGGCAGAGAGATCAAGAAGACAGCGGCGGTAGAAACAGCGAATATAAGAGCATAATCAAAACCTTAGATTTGCTGTTAAAAATTATCAAGAGTCATAGGAATAAATTATAATAAAACCTCTCGGAAAATTCAACCGCAGGAATAGTTAAGAAGGAAAGTCAAGGATAAATATATATCCACTACAATACAGAACCAACGAGGAAACAATAATTTCGTCGCAAATAAATTGAGATGCGATAAATGAAAGCAATCTTTCTTCGCAGGAGAAGAACTAAGTATTCCACCGGTTAAAAAAGTTAGTCCACAAATTAATCAAAATTAATCCGCATTTACAATGTCACGAAGAAAACAAAATCCAGACACTGACGTAAATCAAATTACATGAAGGCGATATGCGTTTAATGAGATCGTTCATACTTACCGATACACATTATACGATCGAAAATGTATCGTATAATAAATACAAAATTCATCACATAACTTTACAGAAACCGTAAGAAAAATATTTTAACCAGCAAACACATGAATATAGATATCAGGAAATAATTTCAAAAACATTTGCATGGAATACTCTGCTGTACGGAAGTGAAAGTTGGACTATGGGCAAATTAGAAAGGAGTAGACTTGAAGCTATGTATCGCCTTCATGTAATTTTAATTTACGTCAGTGTTTGGATTTTGTTTTCTTCGTAACATTGTAAATGCGGATTAATTTTGATTAATTTGTGGACTAACTTTTTTAACCGGTGGAATACTTAGTTCTTCTCCTGCGAAGAAAGATTGCTTTCCATTTATCGCATCACAATTTTGCGACGAATTTATTGTTTCCTCGTTCTTCCAGATAGCAATCTTCGGATTGCTAGCTGAAGAAGAAGAATACTTGAAGCTGCTGAAATGTGGATATGGCGGAAGATGACAAGAACAAGCTGGATGGAAAGAAAAACAAATCTGGAAGTTTTAAGGGAAGTACAAGAAGAGAGAAGATTATTAACGGAAATGGAGAAGAGAAAAATAAAATTTATTGAACATATCATCAGACACAATGCATTCATGACTAACAGTCTTGAAGGGAAAGTACTAGGAAAAAAAGGAAGAGGACGGCCTAGGAAGAAGTATGTGGACGAGATTCAGAAGAGGATAGGATGTAGCAACTATGTGACATTGAAGCGGACAGCAAGTGAGAGAAAGGAATGGTTGCATAGACAAGGCACCAGCCTTTATATATATGAAGTAAGCGTCTACAGTTTTCCGATAACACAATACTGAATAAACGCATGGCAATTCTTCGACATAAAATGGCGAACAATGCAGGATATAGACATCAAGTATAAAAATTAATAGGATTGTGTTTACCTCAAAGCACACCGAGGCGAGTGTGTTGTTTTAATCACAGTTCATTTCCGCCCTTTCGACTTCAGATAGCCTCTCTCAACCGTACGGATCACATATCTCATTTGCAAGTATCGATCTCGATAAACGTCTTTTTCCTTCGCGCCGACTTTTTTCGACGCACGGAAAGGAAACGTTTACGGCGGAGAAAAAATGCTATCGCTCGATCTAAGTCTCACCTCGAGTGTGTCAATTGCGCTCGAAATAACTTCATAGAGAAATCGTGCCATTGTTATCGCGCAAGGCCAATTCCCTCGAGCGTAGATTGCGAGGGGGCGTAGATTGGGGCTCGAGGCCGTCACTACTTCGGATAGCGTTGTTTCTCGTAATGGAATTGTTGCGAAGCTTCCGGTCCCACAGTTATACCGCCGACTAACAATCACCATAAAAAGAATTTTTTTGAGAAGTGCTGTCCGCGTTTTCCCTCGAATGGGAGTTTCGGAGGTTAATCGCTTTATGCAATCCGAAGTCGGAATGCTGAACAGAAGAGTTCAGACTTGAAATTGGCGGTTCGAAGAGACAATTCGGAATCCGAGTATATTTCTCGAGAGTTATTTAACGGGGTTCAATACGGTGAACCGCAATTCCCTAATCAAACCATTCCTCAAGCATGAAAATTCTTTCTCAGAACACATTTCCTCAGAAACTATTTATGCACCCAGGAGAAACGTCAATAACTATATCTCCAGGATGTACGATACATTTAAAAACTTTCATGTTTTCAAAAACTGTTAAAATACACTTCCATAAAATGGAATTTGTTTATATTTTGTGACGTTTATATAATTTTGTCACGGAGAGTCGAGCAAAATTCAGAATACATTTATAAATTTGTTTTATATCAATCTAAAACAGACGTCAGGGGCTGCCATTTAGGAGCTGCCTCTACAATCAAGTAACAATGTTCAATTAAAAAAGCCCATCCAAGAAAAGCTGAATCTATATTTCAGATAGATATTCTTCCAACAACATGTCTTAATTCCAAAATGAAAGAGCTGATTCGTAAGGTATATCGCGGGTATTTACCCCCAAAATTTCTTTATTGAGTATTATTTGTAAAATATGAAAGTGTTAAACGCAAACGGAGGTTTCCGACAACAAAAAAAGAGTAGAAAATATTTGTAACTAACAGATAAACAGGTTAAAATGGTGGTGAACCCAGAAATGTATCACGTTTAGTAGCATAGGAAGTACTCAAAGATAAAACTGAATTTTCAATTTTTTAATATGGTAGCACATTCGCAATTATAAATACGATGAATGCAGCCGTATAAGGTTCGATTTCCTTCACTAATGCATAGAACACACCGACGTGGATCCAAACTCTCACATGCGAAATACGGAGAGCTTTTTTTTCTAATCAATGAGGAGAAATAAGAGAACGCGTTACAGGGGAGTGGCTGACAACGACCTCATCCACGCCATTCATGTCACGAAGAACCTCATTACACTCTTCTATTACGTCACTCACCGCAGAAGTATTAGAAGTGGGATAATCCTCACAGAGTGATACGAGTGGGTGTATTAACCGAGATGGGAAAATGATGCAAAGTAGCATTTACCTTTCATAGGATTGCCTAGCTTAATATACCCAATAGAAAAGGAGTTTATGGTAAATTAGTACAGATTAGAAAGATGCATCAACTACGAAAAATCGAAACATTATTAGTAACCCAGGAAACTGGACTGGAGTGTACAGACCACTCAAGGTTTTGCTCGCAACGCAAGTTCGCCGAACCGAGATCAGAAGATATAATCTCGGGCGAAAAATTAATCGAACGGAAAAGAGAGGCGAAATTAATGACAGGGAGAAAAGAATACGGATGGCGGGGATAAAGGAAAATGAAAGCAACGAAAATGTTTTCCTCCGCTTTTTTCAACTGAAATTCCGTTTGAGAAGAAAGATGCGGAGATCTGCACTCGAAAAGAAGAGGCGACGGTTATTCGGCATTAAAAATTTGGGAAACAGCTGCCTATCGAGAGGCGTAAAAAATGCTCACTAAAAGCCCATCAAATCTGCGGACGAAGATAATGATGCGCAGGCGAATATTCGGCGTTAAAGAGAAGTGACGAGGAAATTGAATGACATGAGTGAAAAAACGCTATACGTGATGGTCATTTGGCATTATGACGAATCTCCGAGAGTGCAGCCCTCTACAAAGAGAGCATGTAAACATCTCACGAGTCTTAGGCTGAGGTTCCAGACAAATTTCTCGAGAGGATTTGTTTTCGCATAATTCAGCGGTTGGAACTCGGGAATGACAAACAATGACGACGGTATCGATTTTAAACGAACGGAATATATGAATGAAAATATAAAATCCTTTTGATGGAGAAAAATGAACAAACCTCCGAGGATTCAGCGATATTTTCACACGCCTTTAATCTTCCAATGAAGATTTCGTAGCTAACTGGTTCGGAATTATAAGCTTTAACTTCATTTTTGAGTGGGATTTTCATTAAGTGTAGCTATTGAGAAGGTTTTCAGAAAATATAATTCTTCAAATGCTGGTAGTAACATTGCTTAAAGGGCTTCAACAGCTGAGGTATTTTCGGCCCCCACTGGGAATCTAACCCGGGACCTCTTTCACTCCAGGAACCCTCTTTCCAATGTAAATAGCTCATTAAGACAACTACTGCGGCTTTGTGTCTAGTTATCCTAAACAAAAGCGATTATACTAACAAGTGCAACCATTTCATCTCTTTAAACAACTTTTCAAGTGTAGCACAAGACCCCTCAGTACAACAACAGAATCAGACAAAAAAGCTATTGCTGATTCTGGCATAATAGATAATCACAACAAACCTCGCCTAATTTGTGCAAATCCCCTTCCCCCAAGATTCTATGGCCTCCCGAAACTGCACAAACAAGGGATTCCTATTCGTCCAGTGGTGTCTTCCCCCACCCATAAACTAGCTTCGTCTGTGAACAGTGTCCTCTCTGATTTACAATTATTTGTGCCTAAATACTCAGTGAAGAACTCCCTGCAATTAACAAAAAAGCTCAGTGAATTAACATTACCACCTAACTGTAAAATTGTTTCATTCGATATCAAGGACTTATTTACCAATGTACCCATAAGAGACACGTTAATGGTGATTGAAGAAACATTAAGCAGGAACAATTGTGATATCGATATCACGAAAAACTTGTTGCATTTAATTACTGTTTGTACTAATCAAAATTACTTTTTGTTCAATGGGTCATTCTACAGACAAAAGAAGGGACTTGCCATGGGTTCCCCACTGTCACTAATTCTTGCTGATATATTTCTTAATCATATTGAAACAAAATTATTTAATTCCAATACACCAATTTTAAAGAATGTCATCACTTGACATCGATACGTCGATGACATTCTCTGTATTTGGAAGGGCTCATCTAGGCAAATGGACCAATTTCTAAATATTCTGAACACTCTTCACCCCTCTCTACCTTTTACAATGGAGAACGAAGTCAACCATTCCCTTAATTTTTTACATATAAACCTGCGCATCACCGACCACAAAATTCAATTCTCCATTTATCGGAAACCGTTCTTCACCGATCACACTATTCCTGCTCCGTCCAACCACCATCACTCACACAAGCCTTTCACTCTCTGATCCAGAGACTACTCACCATTCCTATGTCCCCCAATGATTTTAAAAAAGAACTCTCTACCATCCACACAATAGCCGTCAATAATGGTTACTCCTCAGGTCTAATAAACATATTAGTAGAACGCAAAAAGAGGAAAATTGCTCTAAGTCATATCTTTTCTCCATCTCCCATCAACATTCAGAGACCTCCGTTTATCAAATTTAATTTCATAGGAAATGCCACCTATAGAATTTGCAATGCCTTCCCGAAGTCAGATTTCCGCATAGCCTTTTCAAATAACAAAGATTAAAAATCCCTATTATGCAATGGGAAGGACAAAATAGACCCTTCACTTAAACCGGGAATGTACAGGATCCACTGTAATGAGTGTGACAGTATTTACGTTGGACAAAGTCGCCCAAATATTAAAGTAAGATGTAAAGAACATCATAGAGCTCTACTGAACAGAGCCCCCTCAAGACCCCACTTTGCCCGTCATCTCCTTGAAAACAATCATTCTTCCAATTTCACTCCTACAATCCTTCATTCTTCTGCAAAAGGCTTCAATTTAAACACCATAGAGAAATTTCATATCCTTCATCACCTCCACCATTCACATTCGCTAGTCAATGAACATCTTTTTACAGATAATCCTTCAAACCTCTTAACTTGCCTTTTTTCCTCATTACCACCTCCACCACCGGTCAACTTTTCTGCTGGACTTCCCCCTCCCTTACCCTCCAACTGATGGCTCCCACATGTCTCCCAAGACCCTTCCTCTTCCACCCCCCTTTTTTCCCTTTCCCCGATTTGTGGTCGAACTGAAAGTTCGAAACCATTGGTTGCTAACCAAAATATATTTGTGGAAAAGTACAAGTTGTAGTTATTATTTCATTTGTAATGGAATTCCACCATATCTCGCTAGAGAAGATTCATTTTTTTAAATGAGGAAATATAATTTATATATCCCCATTCTCCTGGAATCCGGAGAAGAGCCAATTCGAGATCGAGAAGATTCATTTTTTAAATGAGGAAATATAATTTATATATTCCCATTCTCCTGGATTCCGGAGAAGAGCGAGCAGGTGAGTTCAGCCCCAACTCACGAGGGAAGGATTAGAACGAGCAGAACCCTCAGCTGATCACAGTTCGAGAATCACTTAGAGAATCTCGTAAACGAAGGAAGAGGTGGCAAATGTGAGAGCCGATTTCGTCGCAGAGACGGGAAAATCGATTACGTGAAGATTAAGAAGACGTTCCATACACTTGTCGACGGAATATAGAGGATGTGACAAAAGGAAACGCCCGATTTTACGCGCCTCGGGTTACGTCGCCAAGAAGAAATATAAAGGAGGAGAAAGAAGGGACAGTTTCGCGCGTGGGACCCGCAGAAAAAAATCGAACAAACTGTGCCGTCGAAAAACGGGTTCGAGAGACAACGGACGGCATAATCTGATGGCAGAACATGACGCGAAGGAATATCGTGTGGGAGAGATAATAAGGCACGGAGATGAAAATTAAGGAGAGCAGCGCACGCAGCCGCATAAAGCGCGACACTTTGAGTCTCACGGCGAGACGGCATAAATTCCGGATGCGAGGGAGGAAAGGGTTGAGATAAAGAAAGCTTTTGTGGTCGTCAAAATTAATAATTCGGAATGACGTTAAAAACAAATGATTCGTAAGAGCAGAGGTGCGCCTAATGCTGCCTTTTTGCTCGTTCGGCCTTCAACTCGCATTCTGAAATTCTGTCCGTATTCATTAAGTGTTTCCAAGCCTCGCCAATGTAACAAAAAACCATTTAAAAATAAAAGAAATTCTCCTTTAGTACACAAAGCGAATGAATTCATTTTATAATTCTCAATTTAGATTTCAAACTACTTGAATGTAGGCAATACGCTACTCAAGAGCTGCACATCTGATGAATCCAAATGAAAATGTGGTGTTCCCTGAACAAGACACACGCCACAATCGCCTTGTTTTATTCCCTGAATTAAGGCGGTTATTTTTCACGGCTGAAGAAGTAAACACTTTCACAGAACGTGCCGACTATTACGATTAACACTCCTAATCTGTGATCTACAAGAGTTAGAGGATTGGACTAAAGTGAATGGGATGATGATCAATGTTACTAAATGTAAGCATATTAAGTTTTCTAGAAAGAAGTCACCCGCATTAAATCATTATACTTTGAACAATGAAATCATTTCCACCGTACCTGACTGCAAATATCTAGGTGTTAAATTATTAGAAAACCTTAAATGGGGAAGACACATCGAAGATATTACTTCGAAAGCGTATAGAAATCTCCACTTTGTAATGAGAAACTTAAGACTTAAGTTGAAGAAATTCAAGGACGCTTAATAGTGGTATATTTCAGACGTCTTTCTTGAAAAGCCAAAAAGTATTGAGTGTATATTCACTAACGAGTCCAAACTTGATAATAAAATAATGAGCAATTCCTGAAGAATAACTCAGAATCCTCGAAAGAACTAACGATTGTATTGATAGAACCAGTACCATGAAAGCATCCCAGAATGCTTCCCATTCACTAATCAACTCCTCCCTTCACGCAATCATCGGTGTTGCTACGCTATAGTAACAAGTCAGGCGATTCGATAGCATCGCCTTAATGTCTTCTTCCAAGCCTCAGTTGATTTAAACACAACCCAAATTAAACACCGAACAAAAATGAGAGCAAAGACAAGTTCTTTGAGAAAACAAACCATCGATCCCTCGAAATCAGTGAGAAAACACTTCCACAAGAACGGTCATTAAACGCTCTTTAACAGAAGGTAAAGAACGGAAGGAACGGACATTTGTCCACAATATCACGCGATACTAATGTGGATAATCCGGAAACTTTCCGAATGAGAAGCAATTATCCCACAGCGAGCAGCCGATCACGCACGGAATAATCAGGTGGACAATTCAGCCAGGCGAAGATTTAAACAGGGTAACTAAACTTTAAACTAGGTAACAGCTAGGTTATAAGCTCCGTCGAGGAAGGAGACAGAGAAACGAAAAGGCAAGAAGAGGTGAGATATCAGGTGTCGGTCCGCTGTATCCGTGGGTGGGGAATACATTTGGGGGAGTTGAGATCTTATCTCGAATTTTTTACATGTGAAATTGGGGGAACGAGGTTTTGCCGGCATTTAATGGATTAAAGTCCCAAGTTACGTCCGTCACCGCAAGAAGGTGAAAATATGTTCACGTAAACTATTCAAGTTCGCAAACTTTGTTGAAGTAAATATTGAAAGTGTCGTCATGCTTTTAATTTTCTAAAGAAACAATAGAAATATCCGATTCGAGTAAAATCGTGATGAGAGAGTCACGAAAATCATCGCAAATATTCATGCAGGATTCGAACCTCAAAATAGGCGAGGAATCAAGTACCACGCTCGATTTGTTTTTCGCAACGATCGCGTTTTTCTTCATTTTAGATGAAAGAGCCTTAGAACGAATACCTTTAAACGAAGCTGTTTTCACTAATATCACCTCCTTTATAAATATTATGAAGGAAGAATCTCATTTCATCATAATAAAGTTTCCAGAATAAAAACAGTTAAAGCATTTAAGTATAGAAAACAATGAAAGTTAATGAAAATGGGAATGTGAAGAGAGCATGTTCTTTTTAAGAAGAAAATTGCTCGATATTTCGTAAGGTAAAATGAACTTTTTATCTGAAGTTGTTTCTTGTTCTTGGGTCATATTCCCACAACAGAGGTTCTCCTTTATTATTTCATTCTTCCTTCTCAATTGCCGAACTTATAACTAATGAACATTTATCTCTCCAAAAGGCAGAGACTATGTATGCATCGATATGCACGTTCTTTTGAAAGAATAGCGAACGAAAATGCAACAAATATGACGTATTTTATGCTTATCTGCAGAGAAAAAAATTCGCGTTCCCGAGAAGTTGAAGACGAAAGGAACGCTCCGAGGCAAATCAAATTAGCTGCAGCTTCAAGAGCCGCAAAGGGAAAAAAGGGTAAAATACTTGGTCGATAATAAAACTCTCCGGAGGAAGTACTCGAGCAGTGTAGTTCGGAAAGTGGACGGAAGAGGGAATCACGATCGCAGGGAAAAAGAGAAGAGACAAGGAGAAAAGGTCAACGACTGTTGCGAGGCTGCAGCATTCATCCCTTTCAACCCCAGCCGAGTTCTTTAGCCCCATTCAGTCTGTCTGACCACCTCGCTTCTACCCCAATCACTCCCTCTCACTGAAGGGAGTCGCAGAGTACACGCTTGAAACTTATTGCTAATCACCGGAAGGGAGAGCGTCTCTTCCTCACCTGCCCGCAGACACGGGAATCACGTGATGGCAATCACAGTCAATTCCGAGCATCTGCCACTTATTCTTTTTTCCAGATCGCTGATTTACGCTGGTTACGAGGATCATCGAAGATTAACCTGCACCGCGGAGTAATTTCGCGAGAGTTAATTGAAGCTGAGGCAAAGACGTAAACAGGAAAACGGAGCCATGTCGCACTGGGGGAACAAGATTCATAGATTTGTGTATCCGACGCGAATGAATTCTCCTTCGCCGAATAACGGACAAAACACAGCCACTCCCATTTGGTCGCTGATTGATCATCTGCTGCAGTCAAGCATGCTTCAACTATGTGAGAATTAAATTCGGTAGAATTACCGCGAGCAATAAAATTTCTTTACCTTCAATTAAAAAAGCTAAAAATTTCTTGAAATATATTGATGAAAATGCATAGCGATTTTATCATCCCCCCAATTTATATCCTCAGGCAATTACACAATTGGCTGAAGGATACATTTGTTGGAAAAGAAACATACATTAACGAATATATTTTTACTTTGAACCAAAGCTTTCCAAATGATTATCACTGATGCACTCTCCTCTGATGCACTGGGCAATCATATTAGAGTTAGCCCATGTTTATGTCTTAACATATAGATTTCGTATCTGCCGACCCATCATAAATGATTCAACTATAATACTTCGTAACAACCAACAGGTAATTTACATTATCTAAATACTTACGCGAAAAGAATATATTAATCAAATTCATTAAACCTAGCTAAAGTAAACTAATTACAAACCAGAAAATTTGGAAGAGCAGAAGATGAAAAAATTAAAAAAGTATACTGAAAAAAGATTAACAACGTAAAAGAGTGGTTTCCTCTCCTTTTACAATTAGGTTGATAAAGTACTCAGTAATCACTAAGAACTATTTTGAACGTAGTCACGTCCCTCCATAGTAAACTTTCCAATTAGGCCGTCCCTTTTTATCACTGATGCCCCCCTTTAAAGGCGGTCTTGAATATACTCGTAATAGGGCTGATGTTATCGATTTAAAATTTTATTTCCTTCCTCCTGCTTAATAGTGTGCTTAAATAAATCCGAACCATTAAGGATGACGTTTTAACACCTTTTTGATGATCGAATTGTATTATATACGTGTTTATGTAAACAAAAAATACCACAGGAAATCAGCGAAGTCATGAGAAAGAAAAGTATTAACTACTTTCTCGCTGAAATGGAAATCTCTCTAAAGAATTAAAAGCGCTGAAATTGATAGTAATTTTCAATGGATGAGTGAGACTAAGGCGAGTCGTAATAAACTTAACTTTCCGACTAATTCACATTTATTTTTCCACTCTCCCGTGGAAATTAAGAGAAAGTTTAGAAATGTCAATGAGAACGAAACGTTTCAATTACGAAAGTAACAGCAGTTTATAAATACTTGTAGATATCGTTCAATTTACTTAATTGCTAGAGAAATAAGAGAGGAATATTCCCAAGGAATAAAACTTTATTTCAATGGGAATGCGGGACTCCAAACAAGTGAATTTGGTAGAATCGCCAGTGAGGATTTCATTATGAACTGCAACTTATGTGACAACTAAACGAAAAATAATTAGATTAACATTGCGGAAGTCACACAACAGACATTGGCTATGTGGATTGGAAAAGACTTTTCACCGGAATTTGACGGATAAATAAAGAAAAAGATATCCCTAAATGGGAAAAATGTTTAAATATTGCTGGAAAATTTATCGTTTCTTACAACTTTTTACGAATATACGACTGCATTGTTATCTCTTTTACAGAAATATGTGTAATGGTTTAATGCAAAAGTGCTATAAACTAGAAAACACTTGACATCGTAATATGTACTGCTTAGCTAGTGGAAGAGAAGAATCAAACAAAAAGAAAGGTATACGCCAAATTATACAGCCGTGGCATTACATAGAAAAACAATGTGCACTTCGCATAAGATTTCCTAGGATAGGATATCTTAAGCATCCAATACGAGTTACAACCATCGGAAATGCAGGAAACATATTTCACGAACCCAATGAACGTAATGTCGAAGCGGAAACAGGGACGAAATGAATATGTTTCAACTGTCAAGTTACAGGACGAGCCGTACGGCTTATATTATGCTTATCCATGACATATCTACAACCATAGAAGGGCCAAAGCTTATTCCACAGGTTCACGGTCATCTGAACACGGACGAGAAAAAGGGAAAATGAAAAGCATAAATCTCGGAACTTCAACGGTGAGACCGACAAATTGCTACTCGAGGGAAGAAAAATAGGACGCGTGAATGCTACGAGTTATCTACTTTTGACACAAATCGTTATTGAACGGCTAATCTGGATCGGAGTAAATTGCATGATCTCTTCTTTTACGTCCTCGGTTGGTTATCTTCTACTCTTACATTTGGCTCCAGAGGAGGGAAATTCTCCCTCAGGATGACAAAGGAGAAATGGAAAATTAAGTGAGTTTCATTGTAACGGGAGATATTACTCTCTCTTCGAAAATTTCACGGGCCTCTTCCACTTGCCATCTCATTCCCAACGTCAAGAAGACGAGCAATTTTCAACGCATTATTTTGCAAGTAGATATTTTGAGGATTGTCATACTGTGGGAATAGCACATTGGTTATTAAGTTGTTAGGAAACACGGAACAGGCAACTCAAGCTACTTTCAACACTAATTTTACATCTGCTGAGTTACCGTCAAGAATCGTGTCAACAATATAAGGAAGTATAACTCAAAATGGATTAATGTTCCTTAAGTTGTCTCCATTACGTTTCCTCAAGGAATATCGGAATATAATAGGAAAATTAGATCTATCGAATAGCAACATAGACAGAATGTGGGTATTTAATGAGCATCATTTCTCGGCTTCGAGAATGACGTCGGGTAAAAATAGAATGAAAATACTCAACTTTAGTTTAATTAGCGTGTGATTAGTTTTCTTTGGTGGAATTTGCACGCGTGCAAATACGCGTGCGTATTTGAATGCGTGCAATATGCCAATCAACGGCTGCCAAATGGTACCTCCGGTCTTCTGACGAAGAAAGGTTCCCCAACCCTGGCCTAAGGCAAGACACACACACAGCTCGTGTAAAACCATGTTTAAAATCTTAAAGAATGTATTGCTTACTACAAAAAAATTGGCACATCCTTCCTAAAGATGTTACCGTAGATTCCCTCGTGAAAAAACTATAATCTAGGAAAATTATGTTGGCTATCAAACACATCTAGGCGTGAAATTTCTATTTTCGTAACTTTGAAAGGGATTTATTCTTCTGAGGCGTTAACAGCTGGTTTGAGATAACATCTCAAAAATGGCAGTTTTCGAAATTCTATCTTAGACTACACCGAGGAAACACATTTCATTTGTATCCATAAAACATCTAAGCATTTACATTGAAACTCTCCAAAAAGGTCTCTAGTTACCTCGGATACAAACTAATCAGAAAACACCCGGGAAGATTCCCAGATTAAAAATTCGACGCGAGAGATATATCTCCAACTCTTCGCCACTCTACGCCGCCGTTTATTTTCCACGTGTCCATTCCGTATGCTAATTCCGCGAGAACTCTTAAATAGGAATTTCCGCGTCGAGCCGTGAAACGAGCAGAATAAACAAGATGATTGTCACGAAAACAATCGCCCCCACGCGCTCACAACAACATATGGCACGGATCCTTCCCAGAATCCCGAAAAGAGGCGGCGGCGCACAGTGGGCTAGAATCGAGTTCGGTGCTCTTTTCCTATGCACTAAAATACTGCATAATCAGATTTTCTACCAGTTTCGTGCAACAACTTCTACCTTTAAACAAACTTAAAAGCTTTTCCGAAGAATCCGAGAATATCCATTTCCGTGAAAATAGGCCAATTTTGACACCCTGTATCTTTTTGACGTGTGCTAATAATGAAGAATTTAAAGAGGAATAACAAAATTCTATCTTTTCAGAGTTAGTACCTCCCTCACTCTAAAAGACCATTTTTGGCCTCCAGCTTTTTTCGATTCCAGCCCACTGTGCGGCGTGAACCCGCTAAGAACGACCTCGGAAGGATACTGAAAGAAAGTGAGACCTATGATCGAACCTTGAGGCACTCGTCTCTTTCTCGCGCTACTCTCTCTTACCACCCCGTCAAGCGGGCACTTAACGACTACTTGCCAACTAATCTAAAGAAGAATGAATTTGATACGGACATCTATCGAAGTGGTGCTTCAACGTGACGGTGTTTTTCAAAGCAGACATGGAATCGACTCCGTTGAGAGCAGATGTGATAGGTCTGGAGGAGGAACGTGGGGTCGAGTGGAAAAAGACGAGAGGACCGCATGTGACCGGAACATGAGGTAGGGTCAAGGGAGAGAGGGGGAGATGGAGGGAGGCCATAAGGAATCCTTGACCTCACGTACATAATGTGCGGAGTTGAGAAAAGGGATAGAGAGGGAAAAGAGGCAGCGCTGTGTCCGCGTAAAGACATCAAATGTAAGAAAGCAACTCTTGCTTGAATGTCCCTTGTGTTTAAAACGAAGAGGAGTTGCACTCGAAATTTGATGGAGAAGGCAAACTGCATACGCTGTTTTATAATAAAAGTAGAATTGTAAAGTCTCTTGCATACTGCAAGCTTTAAGGTAGTAGATTTTTCCAACTTTCGTTTCGCACAGGATTCGCGTCATTTCAGGAAGTACCTAAAAACAAATTCCGACTTTAACCCGCTCTAGCATTGAATCACGTAACAAAGTGTAGTCTCTAAAATAGTCATACAGTGGCAAAGCAATTGACATGCCAAGTTATATCTAATTAGCTCTACGAGAAATCTCGCATATAAATCTATTAAAAAGCCACCCCATGTAAATTAAATAGACCAAATTTGAACAGTCGTAGCATCGAAACCACGACAATACAGGATATATCTACTCAAATTACGCTAAAGAATCTTCTCCAGCAAGTATTGCATCAGAGAGGCTAGTATTACCAATTAAGGTATTGATACACCCCTGCCATACGCCATTGGTGGTATTTATATCTATTACTTGGGTTTCAAGACAACACCTTTAGTAGTTTAGTTAAGGTATTAATACACCCCCTTCCATACGTCGCTGACGGCATACGGCGTATTTTACAGGGGAAAATTTTAAAAGGGGTTAATTTAAAAGGGGAAACCAAGAAGAAAGCAAAAACTCAGAAAATCCCCTCTCTATATTCCGAGAAGAAATAACAGAGGCCATCAAGAAGATGAAAAAGGAAAAGGCAGGAGGAGCAGGTTGAGTTTTGGTGGAATATCTGAAACTTGGTGTTACAGAGATTTTTCCCCTTTTATCGCAGTTATTCACTAATTGCCCTAGAAAAAGGAGAATTCCCAAGGACTGGAATCATGCAAGGATTGTCCTTTTGCAGAAGAAAGGAAGCAAAGAAAATTTGAAGATTGCATTTTACCTGTTTTGACTTATGGAATTGAGAAGTGAAAGTGTTAAACGCAGCAATAACCCCGCGACTTCAGACTACACCAAGAAGTATGGAACAATGTATGCTTGGAACCACAAGAAGATACAAGAAACGCAACCTGGGTGAGAAAGATAACAGGAGTGACAGACTTCATAAATAAAGTAAGATCACTGAAATGGATGTGGGCAGGCCATTTTGCGAGGAGAAACGACAACCGATGGACATCAGCAGTTCTCAACTGGGCACCAAGAGATGTGAAGAGACCAAGAAGAAGACCAAGGGACCGATGGAACAGAGACATCATCAAGTATTTAGGGGTAACATGGCAACGAGAAGCTCAGAATATAGAGGATTGGAAAGCGCTTAGGGAGGCCTATATTCGACTGGGAATTATTATTTAGGAATCCTATATCGGATTGAAAATGGCTGATGATGATGATATATATCCGTTGACGGTATCTATATATAATAGTCTAGAAATAATATGCGGAAAATCTGTCCTAAATAGACAACTTGAAGTTGGCAAAACCTCCCATAGGAGATTAAGAATCAGAGGACGTTTTCTTTAATGTGGATAAGTGATTTGGAAGCACCGGCAGAGCACAAATCAGGACAAAGGCAACAACTTTGACAACTCTGCCTCTGAAGTTCATTACAGCACTCTCTAGAGAAAACAGTAAACTGAGCCCACAACAATCGTGACATGATGACGTGACGCGAGATCCAACACAGTCCCGAACTTTTACATATTTTCCTTGCGAACATCATTTCTCTTCCCTCCAAGAATAATGGAATGCATATGCAGACCTATCTGCAGCGAGGCAATAAAGACTGCCCGACAAAAGAAATTCGAAACTATTCTGGAGTGCAAGCCTTATTCCTTCCTTTACATGATCACTGCGGATCCCTCCACCATTGGAGTGATAAATGCATTGGAAATGAAGGTATCCGCAGTGATCGTACTAAAATGAAGGGGAACATACATATATACTCTCTGTCAAAAATATGGACGAACATAAGTATCCAATCGCGACCAAGAAGTGTTTTAAAGAAATTGAAGATAAGAACATTAGCTAACAGAGTATACATTAGTATAACAGAGGAACAAAAGTAAGCGAAAGCAGGAAAATCAGCAAAAGAGTAAGGAAATCTGTAAGAGTTGCAAAATAACATGCGGACACACTGCAAAACTAATTACAAATTTCTTTTGTATTTAAATACTGTAGTACAAAAATTCTACGGAAAAGCATAATGGTCTTGTTTGTTACAAAGGAGGCGAGAGAAAATTGGCATTAACAACGGATATCTTCGGAAATTATACAAATCATCGTTAATAAGAGCATTTTCATGATTCACGCAAAATGAAAAGAAAGTTTAGAAGTCCTGTTTGTAAAAGATGTCGTTTTTAGAGCCGTAGACATGAGAATAATTACCCTCCATTTTTATTCATCCCTGCAAATTACTAAGTCTTACTCATAAGAGCAACTAATTAAAGCACAGGCTTACTATGGACATAAATATCGGTAATGAGACACGGTCGTCCCATTTAATTTGTATATACGGGTTTAAGGAGACAAGGATATTGAGCTCAGCGTATGGCTGAATAATCATTTTATTCCGCAAGGAAAAGGCAATCCCACGCGAATACGGGAGAAGAGTGAACACGCTGCCGAAAACTGGAATTCCACACATTTGCAATTACAATTTCAAAACGGTAAACGGGTGACTACTGCATGTGCTTACGGAAATGTTACCAACTCCGAGGCGATAATCCAGAACACGGCCGAGAAAAAGATTTTCTACGGATAAAGTTTAGAGGGAAACGCGTGTGCTAATTTAATTCCGATACGGGGCGAAAGATTACTGTGATAACGCTTTCTTACAAAAAATGAGATACGTCTCCGTTTTAACTTTCATATACAGTTTCGGAACTTCGTTAATACATTTCAGCCTTAAATTATGCGTAATATATGCGATAATTGTCCCGACTCTTACAATGGACAACTACGAGAAAGGGAAATTATCATACAAAGACATAGCAGTAATTATGCACAGATACCTGCATCGTGACTTAAACGAATGAAATACAATGGACGATAAAATTGTCAAACCAATACTTAGTTTAGAATAATTAAATACATGAAGATACTGTCCATTATGCGCACATCTACGACTGTGAAATCGCGCATTATAACATGACAACAAAATCCTTATTCTTTATTAGCCTGGACGAAAGAACCACATTTGAGGAATCCGCCGAAGTAATCATTTTGAGACTGAAATTCAAAATCATATGAATCATGATGGCGATCAGTCTGAAAGCCCTGCGAAGTGAATAGAAAGAGAGGAACAGCTGCAAGAGTAATGGAAAAATGACCAACGAAGGAGCAGATGACGACAATTACCTCTAATGGAGGAATATTGGCAAAGCGAATCCTAAATAAATACGTCTTCATGATCAATTAACCAATCAAGCCCATGGAGTTGAATCCTTTCAGCGCTTCCGATGAACGAAAATGCTAAGTCGTGAAATATAAGGGCTTGTTTATGCTTCGTATGGATTACTGCAGTCATAACATTGCTAAATAATTCACCTTCATTGTGAATGAATCATGATTTAAAAGATTAATATAGATAAAATGATCCGTTGCAATAAAAATCTTCTTACGTAGAGATATTTGATGTGGTTAATCTTCTTTCATATAATCGCCGGTACTGAACATGAAAATGCATAAAAAATGAATATATTTGCCAAAAGCAAACAAACCATCAAAATGCACTCAGATACCATTTCCCCCTGCCATACACCGAAAGGCGGCTTGCAGGGTATTTATGTAGACATAGATACTTAGTAATCCTCATTCCCACTCCTTTTTGTTGCTGATGATGGAAAGTTTCGAGGCTCACACCAGCGTCCGAATACTTTGCAGACTAACTAGCAAACGGACAGTATCTTCATTTACATAATCATTAAAAAAACTGATCCATCCTAAATTAAATAATATTCATACGGCAATATTCAGTGTTGTCAATGCGTAAAACTTGAACACTATTATAACCTTTGTACGCGACAAACACTGAAACTGACGGTCATTGCAGAGTTCAAATATAACTTACGCCTCTAGAGAAAGCACCTTTTCATTAAAGATCGAAAGGTGACACACATTGTAATTCTCTACATGCAGAGCATCGGCTCTGTTTATCCGTTAAGTAACCTAAACTTTCTATAGATAATTCAAAACACGAATAAATACAAGAAGAAAGATCAATATAAGACCGCATCTGAATGGAGATTTATATTCGCATCCGAATTTATATTCACATCTATGCTTCCGGAAATTGGAGGGCTTCCTTAGATGCTTTCGACTTTTCAATTCAGGCGCCATTAAATCAAACCAAATCCTATTACTTTAAGAATGAACAACTTTGAAAAAAAATGAAATCATTAAACTGTGAAAAAAACATTTAGAGTAAAACGGACGAAAATTAAGCTAGCATTCAATGTTTTTTCTTGGAAAAAACCCTGCATCGTACATAACAGAAGTCGAGACATCGATAAGCTGGAGAAAATAATGAAAGGAGGCCGACGAAAGAGGGAGTGCGTGCCGCCATAATAACTGACCCGTCACTCGTCCCATTCACAATATCATTTTATACGGCGATCTGTAAAAGCCAAAGTAACACTAGATAAATGAAGGCTTATATATCTAAGCCACGAAGAATTTCAAATAGTTTTACCAAGTTAACTTGTGACCTCTCTCCTTCAAGGAAGGCACAATTTATTTCGATTCACTTGGGGACGAAAAGCGCTGCTGCTGGAGCAATATGGGGGTCGCAACGGCGAGCAATTGCTCGAAATATATCCGTCCTTGCCAAGCTCGGATGGAATGACCAGCAGGCGGCTGCCACTCTTTGCTGTCTCGGCTTAGGACATCGCTCTCAATACTAACTAGGCCAAATCGGAAGCAAGAGACAGATAGACTCGCTCTAAACGCCACGAAAAGAGAGGTTTAAAGGATGGTGATAGTAATTTAAAATCACGCTTTGATTGAAATAATTTCAATAAAATGTTTACGTTAAATCAATACTCAATTTGATCAAAATGTTATCAATTTTCTATCAATATTTTTGTAGGTAATACGGAGAATAAAAAGAAACATTTTAGTGTCAAATTCATCGTCTTTAAGACGAGATTTAATCCCATACCACACGCCGAAAGGAGGCTTTTAGGGTATTGATGTAGATAAAGTTTGCACATGAATCATTTTCTACTTCACATCGTTCCATACATTCCATCATAAAATTTTCCACGTTTTTTCACATTCACTCGATATTCAAGACAACGCGCGTTCGGTTCTGTGGACATGGTGACCTGATGTGTCACTGAAGGCGAGCGCTACCCACTTGCTTATCCGGGATTAATTAATTAAGATCAAATTTATGGAGTCGATCGTATCAACGACGATTTTCGGTTAATTATTTTTCATCATCTCTCAAACAAAATCAACAAATAAACTTCAAGCGAACTCTCATAATCGCACAGCGTTTTGTGAGAAAAGCAACCGTAATGTGAACGCATTTAAAGCTGTTCGACAGAAACCACCTTCTATTTACGTGCTCAATAACAAGTTATTGGAAGAGAGAACGTTAGTCCTGACTAGGAGAGGGTCTTTTCCAGATATCGGATGTATCCCGCCGGGATGAGAGAATCCGCTAAGAACGACCGGCCGTTCCTTGGGAGGAAGATACAGCAATCGAGAGAAGAAACCACCGCAAAAGGAGGAAAAAACTACTCTCGGTATTGATTTCGGATCTCTTATTTCGGAGCCTCTTCTTTGCTAGGAGTAGATTGCATCTTGCGGTAAGACGAGTCCAAAAGAGATTAATATTCTTTAATAAAAAAAGAGCGCGTCTTATTTTGAATCCGTGGCACAAAGAGACGGTATAAATCAGTGCCAGGAACTGCGGTTCACTGCACTCTTTTAATCCCGACTTAGCGATTCGTAGAAAACCCCTTGGGGTTCACTAATGTCGTGATTTTACTTTTACCGAGGACTGCTGTGAATTATTCGAATAGAGAGAACGGGTTTGATGCTCTGGGACAGCGACGAGAACTTCCTCGGTAATATTTAAGCTGAATATACTTCAAGGATTTGACATATTCGACGCTCTAAGACGAGGAATCGAAAATGCACCTATGAAGAAGAATGTTGATGACATACGGGACAAAATCTTATCTTTTTGGTTACTCGTAGGCAATTCCCACCTTTTGAAGCATTTTCTATCGTTTTATGTGCGTAGAAATTATAAAAAAATAACTTCAATAATCCCAATAATTTTATTGAAATATTTGTGTATAGAAATTTAACTAACTATTCAGAATCTTATAATGCCGTCATTAAAAACTGATATAAAATACGATGTGAGAGGCAAATTAGAAAAGTTAAAGGAAATAATTATATAAGATATGCCAATATGTATTTATTCGCGGTCTTAGTCTGATTTTGATTGCATTTCTCTCAAGAAAAGCTAATGCATGTGTTACTCCAAATTGGAGTATTGGACAGGTGCATATGCATTATTACACTTAAGCACATTTCAATGCCTCAAGCGTAATAATCAGTAACTTTGGCGTTTCCTTTGCGAAGTACGAGCAAAATTCATCCGCAATACATTACAATAATCGCAAAAACAAATTCCGCGATAAAATTATTAATTTATATTAGAATTTCACACAGCGTACATTATTACGTGTAAAAAATCCCTCGTGACTCAATAGCGGCATTCCTGCGCTTGTTGAATTAGGAACTCAATAATAGATAAGCAATCCATTTAAATTTTACCCCATTAACAGCATTGTCTCATTACAATCCTGTGAATCGATTTCCTTTCCTTTGATTCATGAATCTCCATTTACATCTAGTCAAAGGTACAATGAGCAATTAACTCAAAATTACGCTCAATTTCTCGACCTACTACATGTGATATCTCATTAATACACTGCGAAGTTTGCGCACTCCATTTGTCTGCTCAGCAAATCTCAAACTTATCTTTACTTTCCCTACCGCGCTACTATTCAATTCTCTACCGAGCACTTCTCACGCAAAAGAAACGCCGTGGGCGCACCTTTTATTCGTATCTTTCTCATCACTGAGCTATTATTTAATGCTGTTTCTCGGTTTTTCAAAAATGGCGAAATAATTCTCTGCTCTGTTAAAATTAGGAACTGAGATTTACTGGGCAAAATGCAAGGAATTAAAATAAGATAGCCAGGAGTTCATAACAACCTCACACCCTGCAAACAAGTGAATCGTTTACGAAGCATTTGGAGTTATACAAACTCTTTGTTTTATTTTCTAAGATAAGGTAATGAAGCAGATCAGAGTACGTCTAAAAATTAATTATCAAACTTATTAATAACTTACAAAGATCCACGATTAAAGACGCTACTCATAAAAACCGACCAACAGAATGTTATATTTCTTTATCGCACACTTAAATATTAATATTCTCTACGATTTTCAGTTATGCGTATTTTACTTCCGGCTAGAGTACATAAGACAAAAAAGTAGAAAAAATAAAAAAATATCACTTAAAACACGCTATAGCACTCCTTGCTGGACATTAAGTCACTTTTGCTTCCAATGAATACGGCTTAGGTAAGATACAATTCTGCATTCCTCATTCGTCCCTTAATGAAAATATATTTTCATTCACCTAAAAAGTTATGTTTTCAAGGAATAAGCCGACTTTTGAAAAATAAGTCAAATAAATAAATTCGCATGATATTAAAGATTGAGATAATAACCTAACAAATAACTAATCTAAACTCCTCACTTCATAGTAATAACTCACTCACTCAAGATTTTTGTAAACAATAAGCCCGTAAATCATAAAAAAGCACGTAGTAATCAGTAAAAATGACGAAGGTAAGTCAGTATGTCCTACATTCTCAAACTCAGTTCTCGAATTAAAAAAATTATAATAATAGCGATTAAAATGCAGTTGTTCCAATGTGACCGAGATACGCCCAGAGATAGTCAAGAGAAAGGACAGATGGCTCCGATCATGGAAAAGACATCTTCGCAGATCTTTATTACTCGTTTTAATGTGGGGGTTATTGTATTCAAACCCTGGACTCCCAAGTCCACTTATGGAGCCGAATGAGCGTCGAGGCCCCCAAGTCACACTTGGGGGTCTCGACGGTTCCCCTCACATCTCACATCGATTCTAACATCAATAGAAAACTCCTACACCTCAATACCCAAGAGGAGAAATAAAGTTTAGATAATAGGAACGAGGACATTTTCTTGATTCAAGTAATTATCAGTCGATAAACATTAATTTATTAAGCATCGGCAAGCCTTGCAGTGCGAAATCGCAGCAAATATCGAACCGGATTATAAGCTATATTCCATAAGAATAACACGAACAGCAACGAAAGATACAAATCGTGCGCAACGAAATCTTTCCCCTTCAATAAGAATACATAAGGAGAGGGCTCTCTGAGCTATCGGCAGATTAAAAACATGACTGTGAAAATATCGCCGATTATAAAGAGCGCAACTTCACTTACGAGATGTTCAATGAAAAAAGGGATGGAATCGCTTTGGATTACAATAGAATAGAATACGTCTTTCTTCAGGGCGAGATTGAGATTAAAAAGTCTCTTCTTATATCTAACTCTTAAGATTAACGATGAGCCACTGCATAGCTAATTTCATGTCATTTCACGATTAAACAGACAAGCAATTTCCATTTCATGCAGGGCTCAAAAAAATGTCTAAATATTTTTGAACGCATTTCCGGCCAAAGTCGAGAAAACGCAACATTATTTTAGAATGTGAAATGGTTAATTTAGAAACATTTTCGATTGTTTTTGGTGTTGATGTTGTATTCGAAGTCTGGTGTTAATTTAAAAATGCAGAAATATACCTATCAACAATTATTATTTTTTTGCACGAAATGATGTTAGGAAATATTCCCTTGAATTATTTGTGCTTCATTGGAATCGAACTCCCCGAAAGGACTGAAATTCTCTTCGTGAGTACTTACAAATATGGCTTACTCTTGAAGCAGACATACCTGCAAAGAAAGAAGAAAACTGTTAAAAACACTATAAAACGATGAATCTGAGATCTAATAATTAAACTCGCAAATTTAAAAAGTAGCTCTCTAGAAAATGCGGAAGACGAAAATTATTGGGGATAAAAAATAATCACTTCTCAAGAGGAAAAACGTTCATCAAAGAATAAGTACTCACACTGATGAATTAAAATTGATGAAAGTTATTTATCCTCTCGAATGATTTCTACTCTAATATTTAAGGTACACCTTTTACTTTGATTCAAACTATTCATTACTTCCCCTATCTTATCTCGGATTGTTTAAAAATGTTGCATAAATGTCAAACAAAAGAACCTTCCAATAATAACAACGGTAAAAAAAAGACATCATCTAAGTGAAGGACAAATTATTTCCAAGTCAGGAAATCATTCAAAGTAAATAAAGGAACGATAATGATACTTGGTACTATCGTGGGAGATTAATGGAGAAAAACAATAATTCCCACGTAATCTTCCCTTTAGTCGAGAAGCCTGTAGTTTACTACTGAAGCGGTCGGCTTGATACACGAAATTTTACCAATGAAAAATGAAAGTTTGGATTTTTCAGTCCGTAATCCACACTGTGACCACATGCGAGGATAGAGAGCTCTCTTGGGGACGCATAATCGCCAAAGCTGTTTATTTATACGAAGTATTCTGAGTTATACGAATACATATAACGAATTAAAAGGCGATCTTACGACCGCAATCAAATTAACGATCACACTCAACACGAGCCATAAAGTAAATCTGAAAGTACTATTTTAAGAATCTTGACCTCCGTAAGGTTATGGACAGATGTTGCATTAAGAAAAATATGATGCACGAAACTTTTATGGGAAGTTGTCGTTAATTCTCAGTTTCAGGAGGACAGAGAGTGAGACTCATTTCGGAGTCATTTTTGTGTAAACAAATGCCCTTTCAACGAACTCCTGATTTTAGTATAATTTACGGCTAACAAAATAGGAGAAATGCTAACTAAAAATGAAAGTCAAACGTTTAAACGTATTCCCATTTTATTCGATCCTTATAAATCCAATTTTGTTTGTACAAGAGGAGGAAAAGATGCAGTAATTTGATATCGATCGAGTTTGAGGGTATTCGAACAAATATCAATAAATTATTTAACCTTTTAGAGGGTTGAGTGGCAAACATGAATGCATACTTGAAATGGTCAAGTAACAATATCGCAGCACATTAAATCGTTCTAAATTCATCCTGCCCATTACTCAGGCTCAGCATCCACAAGAGTGAAAAAAACCCTACCTGACCGGTTTCTTCTGTTAATATTGGTTGAAAAAACATTTGCCCCGAAATGTGATCAATTGTTCATTCACTGTGACGAACTCGTGAATGCTACAAGGCTATTGACATTTCTTTACGAAAATTTAGAGTACTTCTCGTATTGACTCCAACTTGTTATTTTCCTCCTAATTTCTCAGTCCTCATTATCACCGAATCAGAGGCACTGCAGAAAAATTTGAATCTTTGATAGGTCATGGACGACCAAAATATCTCTATGCCAAGACAATCTCGATCTCCGCAGATCTGGCGATCCGCTCAAATATAATAATAGCAAAAGAAGGAATTCCGATTCGGCATCTCTCGTTTGTGAATGTTTTTGCGAAGTATCGCCAATCTTCGTGCTCGTAAAACTTACAATGAGCTATAAAATATTTTATTTGAACATGATATCGAAGAAATATGATAGAAAACTTATGATCTTTATTTTCCCTACAAGCCAGCTGCCAGAACCATGAATTTGTGTGTGAGCGTCCTAACACTATGTCGAGGCTCAATAATACTCTGCTAAGTCCTGTTTTCTTTACCCATCAAAGAAGTATCTTTTGTTAGTTGTATATTCAATATTTGAATCGCTAAGAAATTACTTGCTAGAGATATCGCGCTCCGATTCCAGTGCAGAAGCATCCAGAATTTCATTGTCTGAATCATACAGCTGTTGATCTGCAAATCCTCCGAAAGTAGAGTAAATGTTTCTATACCCCTTTCAAAACGTCAATAACTTACGCAATGATGAAAATAACTCGAAAAATATCGCCAAGGAGCGATACCTCGCGATAGTAGTAGTACTTCGCGAAATGCGTTTGTGATTGTTTGATGTGATTATTTGCAATCTTCACTACCGTCCATACATTACTTTGCTTTACAAAGAAAAATCCTAATTGATGGAGGAAAATTATACCAAAAATTTAGGCAATTGAGAATTTAAGAAATGGTTTTTCTTATTAAAAAGATGAAATACTTATCAGAATGTAAGGAAGCATCGGGAAACTAAGTAATTATAAGCATCATAAAAGAGCATAACTGAAATAAAATTGTGTAAATGAACTCATCAAAAATTTTCAAGTCTCTCTGAGTGTTCGTAGGAAATGGAATAAGAAACAGAGGAAGGAAATTTCCTAAAGTTAGCCAAACAAAAATCACAAAAACTTAAGAAAATTCACTTCAGAAAGAAGAACAACGTCTCAGAAAAAGCGTTTTAATTCAACGAGGAAAGAAAAGAACGAGAAGCATAAGAAGGAACTTCTCTTTCCAAATTGTTAAGTAGAAAATAGAAAGGAGCACAGCAGCTTCTTTTTATTTGGGTAAAACATGAATCTGGTGTCTTAAGACCCAAAAATGACTTATCCAAGGGCAAATAAGCATAAACCAGATATGATTTCGAATTATAATTCGACGAAAGGCAACGTCGGTACGTCGAAGTTTAATTTTTTTTTCATTTTGCAAATATTTTAATTCAGTTAAATGTAAAATAAATATTCATATTATCTACATTAAATTTATATATTATATCTATAAAGGACTATTTATAATGCTAAATAGCAATAATCGATAAAATTTACAAAAAAGTGATTAACACAAAAATCCAGTGGTGTGTGAAAACCAACCAGCGCGAGTCTTCACGTTACGTGACGGAAAGCAAAGCATTTTGAAAGCAATGGGTCGTCGTCGGTCAACTGAAGCCACAGTGCAGTGTGTGGAGCAAAGGCGTGTGACGATCGATGACGTAGTGCAGACTGTATGCTGTTCACATGCTTACAACATAATTTTTTCAGCATTCTTTTCACTTAATACTGTGGTTCATGGTATAAACACGAACATATTGACAGCGACAAAATTTTAAAGATTCTAAGCAAGAGTATATTCAGTATCAAAAGCTCCAAGATATATTTCTCAAGAAAATAGAGAGAATTGCAAGGAGGAAAATTGTTGACTTAGGGATAGCTAGAAAGAATAGGAAAAACTTTTATAGAAGAGAAAATATACGGTTATTGAAAGGAATCTAACAGGTAAAAGAGCATTGTTTGGGAAAGAAAAGAGAGCTTACAAAAAATAAAGAGTTCTAAGGATAAGGAGATAGGAAATAGAGGAAAGTTATGACAATGTATATGGTTTAATTATCAGATCAGTCGATAAATGTAAACCAATGTCAATGATTTTCGAGAAATAGTACCTCAAGATCTATATTTCTCGTCACAAACATCACTGAAATAGTAAATAAATTACCAGAAATTTTTCCTAGAATCTGGAAACAGTCGTTAAAATCAAATTTCATAAAAGATATAACAACCTATTTCACATTTACAGTAAATCATTTTATAAACGTCTAGATTGATTTTTTCCAAAAATCTATGTAACATAAAAATAAACATTCATACTTGCATACAATTTAGCAATAGCCCAAAATTTTCGACTGCAATTTTTTGTACACCTGCCACTTACTCATTACTAATGTATTACATTCCGGAAATTCAGAGAAAAGCAGTGAAAACAGCACGCCTTCCTCATTTCACCTCTTTTTAATCTAAAAGCTACGAAGTCTGAATCCAAGCCAAGTGTTTTCTCCCGACGAACGTGATGTAAAGTAGCGCCGATGGAGCTCAGATGGCCGTCTGGACATAACTTCTGAAAATCATAAAAACGTGCTCACTTCCTTTATATCGGCATCCCTCACCCGTCTATCTTGTTTCGATTCATATCTATATCTCGATCGAGCCAAAGGCGCGCTCTAAACAGTCTTTAAAGCGATGGAACACTTGTTCAGCTGTAGCAACCTGTCTTCCTACACCATAATGCCATCTCCTTTAATAGCAACGAGCTAAAGCCGTCTCATTTCCATACGTTTTCTTGGGATATCTTATCATACACTTCGTCCGGTACCTATTGATTCAATATCGGAGTAACCCAGTAGAGAATAAACCAAATCATTTCTTAGTTTCTAAGACCTCTTACGGTAATCAAAACTTCTGCAACACATATGCTCATTTGACATCGGTTTCTTTAAATTTCACAGCCCTATTTCTTCGAGTCAATTTCACAGAAATATATAATTTAAGACGATTCATCATTTGATCTTCTCAACAAATATTTTTATTTTGAATATTTTTATGCAAATTAAAAGACTATATTTTACGACTTTCATTTTCAGATAAAATTGAACATGGTAAACCTTTTTACATTCAAATATTCTCCGTCCTTTGAACCGTATCATCTCCAAATGCTTACTTTGGCTTTTAGTCCTACCACCTGTTAGAATGCCAACCTTGGTACACTGAAGTACCGGGTTCAAATCAGGGCATTGTGTGTGCTCAGAAAGAGTTTATTTTAAGATGGTCTACCTTGAATGGAATACACCCCGTCAATAAAATAGACATTTTATTGCTAGTATAATCTTCTTTGTTTCTCCTACAAAAATGGCCACTTTTGAGGAAGAACTTAGTGAGACGAATTCTAGATCATTCAGAGCATCAGCGAAAACGCAACAGATACGAGAATTCAGATTCAACAAATAAATAACCTTTATTTTGGTCGAGAATGGGAATAAAACAACAGTGTATACATAAGAGCGGAAGTTCATTACCTCAAACATTAATTCCATAAAAAAATATTGAGTTTTAACACAGAAGTTTAGTAATGGATGTATAAATTACGAAAAATATAAAAAAAACCTTAAAACTCTAGGAGAGATGAATTAAGAGTTCAAATATAAATTAGCAGAGCAGGTCTCGAGTCGGTGGAACAACAATAAATTGTTGAAAAGAAGATGAGAAATGTGAACACAGTGCTGATTGGTCCTTTAAACTGTTTAAGATATAATTATGGTAACAGAAATAAATTACGCAACTTTTTGCAAATTAGAATATATTTAAATGTTGGAGATAAAAGTAGCGTAAATATTGCTAGATTTGCTTTACTTTCAGGAATATTCGGCGAATATATAGCACGGGAACGAGGGCCATAAACAGATTTTTTCATTTTTTTTCAAATAATCATTCTTTCTATGGACAACACAATGGCAATAGAAAATCAAAATAAGTACGGCGATGAAATGGCAAGAGACGTGGAAGAATGCGCATTTTATTCCACGAAGGCCGAGAATAATTTTGATAAATGAGAAAAATGTATCAGCACTACTACGATAATGCATTAAGATACATCGAGGGTAGAAAATGATTAAATTAAAACGTTTATTTAACGGCGGTGCTTCGTTCGTATTCCAATTAACATTCTTCCAATTGATGCCGTCTCTACTCCATCAATCCCACTGTCGTCGGTTGGAATCTCCACTGTCTATTAGCGAGCAATTGAAACAAGTCATCTCGCTCTCCCTATAAATACCTCAACGTCGCGGCAATTTTTCCTCCGCCTTTCTGAATAAATAATGTTCGGGGAGAAACTCGTCTATCCCTCTACGGCGAGAGCCAACGACTTACGAGGGACGGCATTAAAAACACCCCCTTGGACTGTCTTTAAAGGGGGATTTTCATACCGCCCTCGCACACTTCTTTGCGAAGGACGTGGCTCTTCCTATAAGGCTTCCGTGCGAGTACGTTCGCCCTTCCGGTTGGTCGGGAGACGTGGTCACGTGAGCAGAGGTGTTTCTCGCGGGGTGTGGTAGGTGTCGCACTTGTCTCATTCAAAAGCCCTCTTCTCTGCTCTTTTTTGTTTCCTTTTTAAGTAAAGATTGGGAATAACAAAATGGGAGAATAAGCAGAAAGGGAGATATTGAGATGCGATGCGTAGCTCCGCGATTTAGAAATTAATAATATCGATATTATGAGATTTTCGGTAATAAATCACCGAATTTTTCATGTATTATCCTTCGATATGAAGTACAAAAGCGAAAATGGAGAGAAGAATAGAAAATCCAAAATATCCCTAGTCATACTTAACTACCTTAAAATTACACATAGCGGTGGTCTACTATTTATAGATATCTAATTCAATATCAATATTAATTCAATATCTATTTAATCCATAATTTGTTATAAATAGTTTTATTTCATTAGTATTATGTGTGTGAAATCTAAGCGGGATTCAATACGTCGGGAAAACACGAAATCCTACATCATTGTATTACGTTATCTTGATAGTGACTTGGAAGTGGTTTACTTGTTCGACATTCTTTGATTAAAATAGAGAAAAGTGAAGATTGTTATTGACTGATTGCGGGAGATTTTGAACGAATGAAACATAACCGTCCGCTATTTACAAGAAAACTAAAGCTAACCACTATCGTTGAACGAAAGGCTCTTTTCGACCAATGCTATTAAAGGCTAGGTGACAAGTTCAGCCATGACCATATCAGCTTGAATCACAATGCCTTAATCAAGAGGAAAGCCCAATATCGATAACAGAGAGGAGAGGAAGCGAAATTAACAGATTTTGCGCCTCAGATAACAATTGCAACGCAGACAAACGAGGCACGTTTTCTTGGGGTGAGAGTGATTTATTCGCGTCCAATAGCTGCTCACGGGTTCGCAATGCTGTAAGATGTGGTTTAATGGAAGTTGGGGAGGACGGCTATAATAACCAAACACGTATGTACCACGGAGTGCCGCGGGTGTAACAAGAAATATATGAAAGTGGTGAGGAGAAAATGAAACGTCGAACAGTTTTCCGAATTCAGTCCGAAATTAATTCATATAAGCGAAGTTACGATAAAATCATCAGGTACCACTACGTAAGTAATGACGAATAATAACTAAGCATTGATAAATAATTAATCTCGGATTATAACGTATTTTCGATTTAAATATCATTTATTAACCGATCGAAAGATTAAAATTTTCAGTTCTTTCATAACATTGGAAATGTATGTCAAATGCTGTAGTCTCTTCCATCAGAAAAAAGACGAAATTTATTTCAATTCACAGATTAAATAACTACATTCGGACCCCAACAAAATATCTTTTCTGATGTTAAGAGTGCTAGGATTGCTGGGGTAAAAATAAAATATCTCGATATGATAAGCAAAAGGAAGAACTAAAAGATCTGAATGCTGCAATACTTGCGAAAACTCTGCAAATCTCCGGCGCCACAAAAAACACGGGAAACAAGATTTGAATTAAGACAAACAATCGTCAGATAGACGAAGAGAAATGATTCAGTTCAATGAAGAAACAGATATTGGAAAAAGAGGCAATATGATAATAAAGAAAAAGTTGGAAAGGGATTTTAAATGCGATCTTTACGACAATGAGGAAGTCATACGGATGAATGGAGACATACGCTTAGAAGCAGAGCCTCTTATGAGTGCAAGGGGTGTACCGCACCCGGGCGGCGGCATCTAAAGGGCGGCAATAGAAGCACAGCAATGCATTATTATAATTACAACAACCTTATTTGTTGTTTTCTGTGTGATAGACACGACTTATCTAGGAAAGATCATCGTGTGAACTTAAAGACTGGCAAACATTTAGAGGAAAGAATTACAGATAACTCCAGACGAGAAAGGTTTGTGCAGTAGAATTAATCTTAGAATTACAATCGATAAAAAATTTTCTGGCACCAAGAATAAATTCTTTTCAGTTTTTGCAATATATCCTTGCTAGAGATTTGATCGGAGTCTTCCTTATTATTTGCAATCAGCTTTGCTAGTTAACTGTGACTTTCGATGCTGAGAAGCGATCATTCTCGAAACTCTAGAAATATTTGCGATCATCGATGAGCGAAGGCAGGCTAAACGATTTGGCTTTCATCATTCATCAAGTTCGAATGCCATCAAATGGCATTCATAGAGAATGACATTTGTGATGGACTAGCTTTTGATGATAACGTACAAGAATTAGTAGTCGAGATCTCGAAATGTACATTTTTAATTAAAATGTTATTCTTTATTACTTATTCGCTTCCATTTCCTTAGCGCATGATTATGCTGTAATACAATTTTTATTCGAAAGGTTCATATTTATTAGCAAAAAATAGCTTTCGTACAAATCATAACAATTTAAATTATGCCCATTGCTTTGATAATGATACTCAAAAGTAGCGTTAACTATTAACTCATAAGACCATTTACTAAGTCAGCATACGGAATATGCGTAATTAATTGCTGCTGATGTTTTGTGACCAATGTAAGCTGGGGAACTACACAAAACTGGTTTTTCAAAGTCTGACGAAATAATTTTGACCTGCAAATCAAGAAATGTATGGCTTTGGTATTTAATTCTTAGGGGCGGCAAATTACGTGCGCATCCTGGCGGCAGATGGCTCTGATTCGGAGGGCCGAAGAGGCAAAGAAACGCAGATGCGAAAAGAGAAGAAAAATGATTCGGTAAATCGATGAAGGCGTTATTCGAGAAATGCGAGCAAGTATAGCGCGTTCTATAATCTCTCTATCGATGTTTTGCGCTCGTCTTCTGATCTTCATCGTCCCTTAAAAAAAAACAATATCTCGACAAACTTGAAGAAGTATGAAAAATGAGTCTGCCTACGAGAATACGGTTTGTGTTTAATGTCTGATTCGATGAGTTTACTAGAGGATGCAGTTGGTGAAAAATGGACATCTGCTTGCAACTATTTCACATGGCGAGTCCGTATTAATATGTCGCATAAAAACGACTTATACATTGCGTCTTCAAACAGAACCAAGGTCATTGGTGATTGGTTCTAACGTCCTCGATTATTAAAATGTCAAGTTGTGTTATTCTGACTGAAAAAGAAATATCTCATCACACACTCGACCAATACAGTGCGAAATCTGATCTGAGATAAATTGATATGGAGTCATTTTTAAGCCAAGATATAGTCTGCAATATGAAAACAACATCAATTTGCGTAAACATGCAGGTCTTTATGAAGAAAGACTCTCCCACAGAAGTTCGGTGTTGCTTAATTTGGATTAATTATGTTTAAATGATATGCTTAAAATATAATCTAAATTCGTAATACGGAAATAAGCTATTTCATCCAACACATTTAAGTAAAAATTAACTTTCTTATTTTTTTCAAATGCAGATTACGAATTATTTTCTGTAATTGACTGTGCACTCGCAAGTACGAAGGGTTAGTCTTTCCACTCATCATTCAGATGCTTTACTGAGGGTAGATAAAAAATCACAGAATTTCTACAGTAATAAAACCTAAATTAAACTTAAGGAGAACAAAGTTTTCGGGAAAATGGCGACAGACCTCTCAAGCATGATTCTATACTGATGAGGATTGCTCGAATTTCAACGTCGCTTATCAGTGTTTAGCAAGCGGATACCTTAACCTCATTCTGAAAATTTCTTTCTTGAATACTGATTCCGATACAAGAAAAAATACTCTACGATTGCAAACTACAATACCAATTACATCTTAATGCAAACTACAAAAACTCTTACGAGTAAAATTAAGCCTTTCTAAGACGGCAGGCGATCTACAACTCACATTAAAAAGACTTACAAAATATGACACGACCTGAATTGCGTCCTAAGAAGATGCGACAATGCTTAACTCCGTGGTTTTATTCCTCCGCTTTGAATGAAATACGCCGCCATAATTAAAGCAATGACTCAGTTCCACTCAAATAGGAAACATAAGCCTTGTTGAACGCAGCAATTCCTATACAATAAATTTGACATTCCAAATGAATCGAAAATCGCGCGAGATCAATTATCCCGTGATAGAAACGGAATGAAACGCTGCGGAGAGAGACGGAAGTAGGGAAAAAGAGGGAAAAAAATCCAGCGAGCGATCCAGGGCTTAGAAGTGGCGGTAACAGGAACGGGAGAGGTCTGGAAGAGAATCGAAGGGAAATGCGAAGTTAATGGGAGAAAATGGAAGTGAAAGTAAGGTGAAGGAGGATGGAGGTTCGTCGCCTGGCACAATGGAAATCGAAATGGAAAATTATTGAAATTGTGGAGGGCAATTGTGCGGGACGAAAAAGGGTAAATTGCGCTTGACCGAGTGGGAAAAGGATTTTCTCACTGCTACTTTGGCAGCCCGTCATCTGGAGGGGAAACGTCAGACGCGTTACGTAAGTCTTTTGTTTCCTTCGATAAGGTCATCGCAGGGGAAAATCTTTCGCGGAGACGGAAAAAATTAAAGGCAGATGAAAAAAGGTGCGAATTCGTGAAGTCTGACGGAGAGCGAGATGAGATAAAGTAATTCGCAGATACAGAAGGAATTCTGACCCCGGAAAAGTAAAAAATATCCTAGGGATGCAGTCTCATAAAAAATTGCAGCTGGCGGTTAAGTGAAAGTCATCCTGCAGAAAAGTGCTAAGAGAAAAAAGAAGGAAATGAAAAAGAACGGAAGAGGAAGTAAGTTCCTTCTGGAAATGATGAGAGTGTTACACCAACTTAACCTACAAGTCATCGGCATTTCCGTTAGATTATAAATGTAATTACAGTATAAATCTAGCTTGAAGATAATCCCGCCAAATCTATACTCTGTGTATAATAATGATAATACATTTTATGTGTAATTTCCACGCACAGAAGGAGGGTAATTAGTCGGTAACGATTAGTTCGGACTTAAATTACAATATTCCTTAACGATCTGTTCAATTCAAATTTTATTTTTATCAATTATTCTTGACTGAACATCATTTCCGCTTCTGAAATTTACGCCGTACATACATTATTAGGGCTACCTCCCGCTGCAAGGAAATATCACAGTATTAAACTACTCGACATAAAATATGCGAAAATATTTCACACGCAACAGAAATTTATATTGTCATAGATCGATTCTCAAAATTTCGACTTAAGATACAGGCAGTTAACTAATAAACAGGAACTCTCATAACGTCACTGAGCGATCGATAAGTTTATAATATACGAAGAGTCAAAAATTTCTCGTGAAGACTCCCGATGGGTATGACCTAACTTAACAGCAGTCGTCAAGGAAATTGGGAAATCACGAAAAGCCGCGGCTCTTTTTTCAGCGTCCGTCGCAGTAGAGCCCCAATGAAAAATGGCCACCAATTTATAACCGCGAATAATGAGGTGAAAGAGACAGATGAAATCGACCACCACATTGGATGTAGTGATGGAGAGCGCCGTTTTTGTCCGCTCATATTATTAGATTAATGGCTCACACGAAAGAGGCAAAGGATAAAGTCGTCTTCGCTTCGAACTCAAATTCATTCCGTTTTGTTTTCGCGAAAATTAAAGAATGGATCGCTCTCGGAATAATGAGTCCCTTTGGACCCACGGACGAGGCTCTCTGCGACCTTGTAACAATTCCGAATTCAAACTTAGTTGCGAATTTAATTGCGAAACGCCGAACTGATTTTTTCTTCTCCGCGAGCGGGGGAAAGTGGCGTAATGGTCGATATATCATTAGAGACATTCGCGCGTCGGAAAACACCGCAGAGTTTATATTTTAAGGAAGTAGTTGGGGAAAACCGTGGCGGTATGTCATGTGTACCATCGTACTAATGCGAAGGTCCCTCGTTTATTTTCCAGTCGGGGAATGTTTGTTTGTCCATAAAAAGCTCTCACACTGTAATTCGCATTTGAAGGGATAATTGCTGGGCATTAATAAATAAATAAATACATATTGACAAACGATATGTTTATGCTTTAACATGAGTTTTTGTACAACCACACCGTATTTTATTTACCGTCTTTATTGTATTTAAATGTTATTGTTACAACTAATTATAGGCGACTAGTACCTAAGGGTAAATTTCCCTTGGGTTTTTTTACCTTCTCGGAAAATGCATAGCAGATGAAAGTTATTTCTCCTCACTTTCATATGGATGATTCTATTTTTGCTATAACAGTCACTAAATATAACCTACTACTGAGCCTACATGCAGACTGAATTTGACATTCGTGATAATTAAACTTTTATCGAACTTTTACGCAATAATCGTCTGTATGACCAATTAGAGCAAAAACTGGACTTCCTCGAGTTTATTTCATGGTTTTGTAAGATTATATCCCAAAGAGTATTTAACGCGCTTTCCTTGAGAGGGATTAAAGTCTTCGATTAAAGAATTCATAAACATTTTCTAGCTATGAAAAGAGAACTACTCATTGTAACTGGAAATACAGAGAAACAGACTTAATAAATAACTATAAACTTTTACAGATAAATAACGACTGATTATTTTTGTAATTAGAGAATATCGAGGTACAAAATATTCCAGGTACAGAGGTTATAAAAACTCCACTTATGCCCAAGTTAATGAAAGAGAGAACGATAGAGAGTACGCTATAAGACATAATCACGGTTTTTGGATAGGGAATAACTCTAATATTAACTTGCTTCCTCATGAATTTAATACCCGCTGAATTCATATTTCCTCCATAAATTTAGCCGGTGATGATTTTTTTCTTGGTACTACATTTTTTTTAAATCAAGTTACCAGTTAATTAAACGGGATTTGCAGGGGCTAAAAAACGACAAATTATTAATTTTCAATCAAGAAAGAAGAAAACGGGAAAAACCGCGCACGCTAGGAGGCAATGGGTCCTTCGAAAGAAGATAGAAATCGCCATGGAAAACCGCCATCCACTACAACCATTCCTCATCCGCTAATCGATGGAATAAAGCAAAGTGGGTGGGGAACCGAGTCGAAGTAAGCCGTCTTTTTCCAAGGCGTCGGTGGGTGGAACAAGAAACAGCAGACAAAGCGAACCCTCAATTACATATCACCGCTCCCTCGAAGCACTCTTTAATGGGCTCTGCTTTCCCTCAGAGCTACGCGTTCATTCCGTGTTCATCCACGACCTTGCGAGGCGAAACAAAAAGTACGCATTACACGAATTAAAAGGGAGCAAATGAATGTGATTACAGGACAAGGGTTCGGCGATGGAAAGCAATTTGGCTCTTTTTTAGAGGGAGACTTTCACTCCCTTTCTAACGCGATCCCAACCTTAAATTACGGAGGGAGAAATGGAGAGAAGCGATTTCGAGGGAAAGAAACGCTCGCAATATTAAAAAACCGAAGTAAGACTGGTGTAAACAGATGAGCCGCGTTAATGTTACGAAATGCAGACTGCAATGGAAGCTCTGACTAGATCCGTAATAAAAGGAGTCTACCTACTAACATCCAAAGAAAAAGGCGTTGTATTGATACGCTAATAATAGTACAATAATTAATTACACAAAGCATATAACAAGGACAATATTTAATGAGACAAAAATTTGAACTCTTAAATTTGGCTCCTTCTTCCAAGAGTTGAGGAACATCGAAAGATTTTTTTAAACTAGACAACAAGCATGAAATGAAAAGAAAATTTCAAAAATTATTGACATTGTGGTGAAATAGGAAGCTCAGAATAGAGAGAATCGGAGAGGGCTTGGGAAGGCCTAAATCCGACTGAGAAATGCTGATAAAACGTATTTATTCAACAGAATATTGTTAAGACTACCTGAAGATGAAATTGAATACGGACGGAATACAGAAGTACTTGATACAGAATAAATTACTCGCCAAAGTTGAGCAATAAATCAGTTTCCACGAAGCAAATTTAAACACAATTTTCAAGTTAATACTTAAATCTTTTTTCTATCTTAAAATCTATAATATTTAATTCACCTTTATTAGAATTTTTATAACGACTCGGTATCTTTTAGGAGTAGAGCAATTTGAGATATGCTGAAATGAAATAAATTAAACTGAAAATAGTGCTTTTACAAGTACTACTTTCAGTTTGCAATTAAAACATATACTCCACAATTTAAAAAAATGCCATCATCCGGCAGTAATTTAGAAGGAAACTTTACGACAAAAACCGCTAACTCCCAACAAAAACTAACGATGATAATTATATCTATGTATATATATATATA
>KZ308790.1:478118-488585 GCA_000376725.2 Ladona fulva
ATATTAGATATATGTATGTATATAGAAGCACCATTCCTTCACGAAGCTGAAGGTAAATACAACCGTTTCAACGTAGCAAAAATCACGTAGTTTAAACATTGAAGGGACCTTGTGAAACAACCGAGAGATCATTCCTAATTAATTACACCGTCATCCACGACAAAACAAATGCGAATGCTGAATTAGTCAACCGTTTTCGCCACACCCAAAAATATCCGGTTTAGAGACTTTTCGCGAGTTACTCTCTGTGACCGCTTATTGCGACCGACTCTGATGCGTGTCGAAAAACGCAAAATCGAGAACTCTGCGAAATGTGGGAGGCGCAGTTCCACCCACGCACCTTGGACGTAACGAGAGCCTTTTCTTCACTTCTCCGCGAAAATTCTCGTGAGAATAAAATTCCGTCCGATTCGGAAATTCGCGTCCACCCACCGACCGAATGCAGGGAGAGAAAATGCAGCCCTTTTTGCGTCCTTGGTTAGAGAACCGGGAGATTTAGTTACGGCCGGTACGTGATCTCTGCGGATCGGAGATTTTTTTACCCAAACCCGTGGGGCAGGTGAGAGGTAATGCGTGTCTTACGACAACTACGGCCGAGTATATGCCCATACACGGTGGGACGAGGGACGAGCAGACGAGGGACGGTTTCGCTCTCCTTCTGATGGCTTTTTCTTTCTATTTTCGGATTCTTTCACGGACCGAAGCCGATAATATTTTGGCTTCGCGTATGTACAAGGACAGCGAAAAAAGGAACTCCTGGAAAGTGATTGCGTACGGAATAAAATGAATTTTCCATCGCACGGAAATAGAAGCGCTCTGCATGCCTGGATACGAAGTTTGGGAAAACGTTGCATTCAAAGTTACGAATTTTTATTGAATTTCCGGAATAGGACTTCGTCCATACGACTATAAGACCTTTTCAGTAAGATGTACTTTTTTATGCAACCGTATAGCAAAATGGAGTTTGGAGGTCGTTTGATTCTAACTATTATGCTTTTAGAATTTTTCAATATTCATGAGTCGACATTTCTGTGCTGAAGTGCGGACTACATCACATCTCGCAAGAACGATTCGAGAAAATAAGTTTCTCCATTGACACAACGAAATATTCGCTCAGAGAGAAGTTAAAATATTGGTTGAAAAATCCTCTAGAGTAACTAAATAAATACACGTAAGTCACCAAATTTAAGAAGGAACAAAACTATAAACTGATCTATTTTTAGGCTACATTCACGGAAATTCACAGGTTGAATGGACCGTAAAAAGACTTCGAATCCGTTTTCGCCAGAACGTATTTACACATACTTCCGAGTCTCCACATTATAAACTGTCTCCAGTCGTGTGGTCATCCTGGAACCTCATCAATGGCAGTCACCTGTTGTTTCTACTCACACTTCAGCATTTGAGACGCCTAAAGCTTTTAATTTCGAGCTTCAATTTGATTTAATTCAAAGAATGCCGAAACAAGCACAAGAACACAATATTTGTTGTCAATGTGATCGTCTACACTCTAGGAAGAGTACAATACAGCAAGTAGAAGATAACTTTTAATAACTCAACCTTCGTAACTAACCGAATTCTCCATTAACTTCAGAATTGTATGCTTCTTAAACATATGGCCAACACTAATCTGAAAATAGGGTTTCTAACGGATTACTTCCTTCAAAGATTGACATAAAGATTGAACATGAGCGCATTTGAAATGATGGTATATAACTCAATAATATTCAATAAACTGAAAATTTTCCAATCAATCAATCAACTAACATAAGCAAAGGAAGATCTCATACGCACAGATTACTCAATTCAGCATATCATCATAGTCGAGAACAAGAAACGGCTTTTTAACTGCTTTTATTGGGGAACTTCATGTAGCCTTCCTGTAACTAGCCATCAAAGCTCCGCTGAATTCTTTTCTTGCTTCAGTCGCTCGCTTTTTAGCGAGTGTATTACAAGATTTTATAATTAATACGAATAATTATTTAAGTTGATTAAAAATAATCAAACCGTAAACAGAGAGGGATTCAAAAGGATACTGCAAAGTCGGTTTTTGAAGAGAAAGAGATCGTAATAAAGGTAATGTCCTTTCTCCTTCAATTGCATTACCTCGCAATCTCTGAAAAACCCGATAAATTCATCCTCCAACAAAATACAGACATTACATAGCGATGCCATCGATCCAGTGGCGACTCCCTCCGAGGACATCCTCCGCGACCACTCTCTCCAGGGGTCTCCAACGTGACTCACAATTCACTTTCCGTGACAAAAAAGACACGGAAATGCCGACGAGCGAGGAATCGCCGCGATAAAAAGAACGCAAAAGCGCCGATTGCACGAACACAAATCCCTGTGATAAAACCCCTTTGGTCACGCAGGCGAAAGGAGATTGAACCTGGACCGTTAGCTCCAGAGCGAGACTAAATGGAAGGCGTCGATGGAAAAGCCGCTAAAACTGCCCAAAGAAGGCGATCCGTCTAATTGAGGCCTTCGATGAACACCCACGAGCCTCCCGCCCGCCACGGACTGCTTCATTTAATTCCGCAATTAATCGCGCCACGAACGCTGGAATTTTGTTGTTTCCGTAGATCTCCGATTCCAATCAGATTTGGTTGGGCATTTTAGCTTCCGAATACTAAAACAATTTTGCAGTTAAAAAATACTAAATGAAAATGAAAAATATTATTCGTGTCAGTTTTATCCATGCGAAGTTCCGTTTGAATTTTATATCGAGTCTTACATTCATTACTATTATTTCAAAATCCAACAGATCAGAAATCCAATTAACCTAATTGTCCTGAGAAAATAAACCGAAGATTAAGTTTCACCATATTTCTTTCAACCTTTTCCCATCAGGCATTTTGTGTACACATTCCTGCTCGCTCGACCAAAAGCTATCGAACATCGTCTCCGAATCTGAACCTTCGTAATACTTGAAAAAAATATGGCTTACTTTAGATGTAAATGTCCTTCAAAATAGAAAATTGCATGCGTGCAAACTCCAGATATTAAAAGGAAATACCATAGCAACAGATACGTATGGCATATCTAAAATTCCGAAATTAAAGAGAAATAAACTCAAACTTTGCACGGAAGGTTCTTGAAGGAGTAGGTCTTTTGTGTTGAGAAAAAAGCAGATTATAATAAGGCAGAAAAGACAGTAAACCAATCAGCTAATATCTCGCAGTGGTAAATATATTGACCTTCCGTTCATACATTAAATGGTATTTCTTCGGCTCAAAATGGAGCCTTCATCGCTGCGGCAAACGGATCTCAAAGACTCGATCAAGAATAGGATCTTTGGCAAAATATAAAGACCATTATGCTCCAGTTCTTCCTAATTTTTCCTAGTTTCTAAATAAAACTCGTTCAAGAATCAGCTTAAAATTCGTCAACTTAAACATCTGAATAACAACTGATACATCGAGGAGATAAGTATCGTTAGTCGCGTTCAGTGACAGACTCAATATTGTGGATTTAAACCCGGTGGTCGGTGACTTTTTGGTCTCTTTTTTTTCTTCCGCAAATTTTATTCCTTTTCTTATTAGACATAGAGAAAAAGAGAACATAATAATCACCGACCTGGTGGAATCCATAAACTTGATTCTTATCGCCGCGTAATCACTACGCCATAACTAGCGATGCTTATCGCCTCGACGTGTTAGTTGCTGTTTAGATTTTCAAATTGACGAATTTTAAGCTGATTTTTAAACTCGTTTTATTTAGAAACCAGGAAAATTTAGGAAGAACTGGAGCATAATGGTCTTTATATTTTGCCAAAGTACCTATTCTTGATTGAGTCTTTGTGATCCGTTTGCCGCAGATGTCAAGGTTCCCTTGTCAGAGGAAAAATTACGACCTCAAAGTGGATAATTGCTAAACATGACCGATATGAAAACAAAATTTCTTAAAACAAATAATTAAAATTCTGCAAAAGATATAACTGGAAGAGAAGATAACAAAATGAAAAGGGTCTAAAAACGGAATTTTTCATTAGTGACGCATAAAAGTGAATAAGAGCGGTAGTTCGTTAAAGGGAAAATGAGAGAAAAAAAGTGAGTAAACAGCCGCAAAAGAATAGTACGAGTGAAATCCGAGAGGTGTTCAAAGAGAAGAGAAGAAGAAAAAAGTATGGAAGAAAGAAGTGATTAATATTTCGGGTTCGCCCACAAAGAGACGTGGGTGAGAAGCGATGAAAAGAATGGTTCGAGTCGAAAAGGACTGAAAAAGGAAAGTTTATAGTTCATACTGGTAAAATGAATTCGAGTTAACATTAGCACCTCCAACAAACAATTTTTCCATCCGTTTGCCTCTTGGACCACAACTGCCAAACAAGATTCAGAGGAAAGAGCAATCATAAACGGCAAAATATGACCCACCGATCACTTTCGTTTGGCCCGTGCATCTTTAATGATCACAAATGGTTATGAATAATATGAATTGTACAGTTGCTCACGAATCTTTAATAGCCATCGCTCCATAACAGCTTCTTGTCAATAGGGTTCGCGAACACTTTGGACGACTTTAATTTACACCCCTCTATGAACTTCACAGAAACCACTGAATGCTACGTATGCTCACCAAACGGCATGGAGAAAAGTTCTGGTGGAATAGCTCAATGGATAGAGCAACCGACCGGCAATTGGGAGTCCCGGTTCCGTCAGACTTTTTTCATATCCGATTCTCCTTGGGAATCTTAAACATTTTCTAAAATGAATTCGAGTTAACATCAGCTCCCTCCATCATAGATAACTCCGTTATTTTCTCATTTCTAATCCCCACGTCCCACGANCCGGCAATTGGGAGTCCCGGTTCCGTCAGACTTTTTTCATATCCGATTCTCCTTGGGAATCTTAAACATTTTCTAAAATGAATTCGAGTTAACATCAGCTCCCTCCATCATAGATAACTCCGTTATTTTCTCATTTCTAATCCCCACGTCCCACGATCTAAAGTTGCCTCATTAAAATTTTGGAGATACAAGATAAACAACAAAATTGCTCAATAAAATGCGAGATACGAGTATTACATGACTTTTTAAAATCTATATAAAACATACATCTAAACGTGTAAACATTAACAAGATCGTTTCGTGTTCATAGAAAAGACATTTTTCAAACCCGAAGAAGGAACAATTAGGGTCAAAATTCATAAGGCTTTCGTGCAAATCGTGTCTAATACTCAAAGCATTAAAAAAGAAGATAATTGTCACTCTCGCAATATTAGGACTCACGAAAATTATGATAAAATCCGTTTGGGAATAACATTTCGCTTCAAAAACTATGCTTTGTTGTTTTGGGACATTCTCCAAGACACGCTTCCGGGACAACGAGACGAGAAGTGACCGCAACAAAATTTGATAAATCGCTAATTGGAGCCTCTTTTCCGACGGGTGATAAGCAATGAGTAAGATTGAGGCTCATCACGAATAAAATAAGGCACTGCCACCGAGACTCACGATGCACCGTCATGAATATGACGCATTAAAAATGCCATAAACCTTTTCAAACATGTGGATTTAGATCATGTAGGTGCGAAAGTTGTACGATTACAATTCGCGAAAACATTTCTATAGTCAAGTTCCGCAATGAAGCTGAAAGTTCCATCTGAGAAAGCGACGATTAATTCTCAAGTGGAGATGCATGAGATCGGTCGTAATTTATTCTTTATCCCTTGGCAGCGTATATTTTATGGTGATTTTCACCGTTTTACTCTATTTTCTTGCGAACTAAAGAGAGGCGTTGAGGATTTTATGGCGTAGAAGAAGAAAAACTTATCTCTAAGCTCAATGCAATGCATGAAATAGGAGTAGAGTCAAAAGTAGCCGTTGGCAAACCGATGTATAAATTATGCTCAGTAAAAAGTTAAGACCAAAGTAATGACACAAAACGGAACATTTTCACGATAACACAAAACATTTACGCAAAGATAAGGTTGCTATAGTTTCCTTCATTTGATGTGACAGCAGAAATAGCGAAGTAATATACGATTTAACAAACACGTGAGTAATGTCTCCTCAAGATTTTGTATCTTGCCTATGACTGGGGGAAATGCAATATTTAGATAAATAATTTTATGATAAATTGATATATAGATAACATATTTCATTCCGCCTCGACAAAAAGTAAAGAGTTCAAGCATTACATAAAATAAATTTAACATAAATAAAAGAAGCCTAAGAACAGGGCTGACAATGAACGCTAAATATAAAAAAACAACATAATCCTAAGTCTGCTTTTATTAATTAGATCCCTCAAAAAATTACGTATTTTTTGAGAAATTCAAACCCATCCTAATATAACCTAAAAAGAAGATTCGACATTCGCATAATTGTATCAAATATTCTCAAACATCTTCCTCCTCAAAATCGTGTGGAAAATAAATATTTATTTTACAACTCCTGAATTCCCTAACACGAAAAAGGCAGCATTTAAAATTAAGTCCTAAATTCATTCAATTCTCTTATCGGACATACAAAACCGCGATATGTGGAAAATAATAGAAACTTTTTTCTGCGCTACATCAAGTGTATAAGCATATTAACTCTGAGTGAATGAAATGCATATCAATTAAGGAATTGACAAATAAGAAGTAACTAATAGAATAGGGTGCATTACGAAAGAATGTTACTCGCTGGCGATGTCATTGGCTAGACATAGGGATTACATAAATCGCGAGCATTTTCCTCTAAGATTGGAAAACCCATCCTTTATAATTAACGTTCGCATTTTAGCAAATATATGTTTCTGCGGAATGCTTTCTGCAAACAAACAAAAATCCATAAAAGGGTACATGAAAATATCGTTAAACAGGGTGTCCACTACCCGGCCTTTGAGCAATTCCCTGAGTTCTCCAGTGAATTATTTACAGTTTTCCACATCCTCAAACAAGCCATTATATAATACTTTTGTTAAACTGTTTCCTACCTGGTTCTGGTATCCTATTGGATATCAATCCTACTGGAAGCCACCTTGGCACTAATACCCCTCGGGCTGACGAGTATCCATCCATAGGATGGTGGGTTCATTGGGTCATACCGCTGCATGACACAAGCATATATGAATATGTAAAATCCACTGAGTATTTGCACCACCCTGATTAGATTCTCATGTATTAAGCCATTTAAAATAATACATGCTCGCAGACTTAGCGAAAATTTCAAAATTTTAAAAATTAATAGCTAGCAAAAAAAATTCACCGAGCTGAAACTTAGATACTATTGGTTACTCGAGGAAGTACACAAGTAAAAAAATGTTCAAAACCTTTGAAAAACAGAGGTAAATTTCTGTCCGATTTTCCGTAAACCATTGATGCAAAAGTCGACATTTACGTAAAACAAAGCCTTTCAAACACGTAAATATGGAATACGAAAAGAGAGAAATGTTTCCTGTCTAATCGTGTCCCTTTTATTTGTCCGCAGCGCTATCGAGAAAGAGTGGAAACGATTTCAACTCGTATATTCAGTGAGTGTCCCGCCGCGGTCAGGCATCGAGATAAAATCGAAAGCATACGCCCAACATTCCTTCTTTTGTCTCGCAAAGAAAGAGGGCGGTGCAGCTGAACGTGCGCTGCACACGCCAAGGGTTGCAAAATACGCTTAAGGGCGAAATGTAGTCGACCAAGGATTTGTATAATCAATGCCACGGGAGACGGAAAGAGAATTCACTGTTTATTTCTTCGAAGATTATCAAAAGTTCATGTACTCCATCAACAAAATATTCTTCAGGTAAATTTTTCTGCTCAACCTAAGGGAAAAGGTCAAAGGATAATGTTAATTAGTAACGACGAATACGCTTAACCCTCAACTTCAAATAGATGATTTTGGTCAATGATGACGAGCTTATCTAATAAATACGAGCTACAAAAAGTTCTCAGATTTCAATTTAAAAACCTTTATTATACCTTCCATGACTAAAAATGTATGCACTTTTACGTCCTAAAGCCTCGCAGACTGAACTACAGCAGTGAAATTGGAATTTCGATATATTATTACAATTTCGACCTCGTATGCCTTGATCTTAAGTAAAATAAGAATAAAATCCCGCAGTAAAGGATTAAAAATTTAGACAACTATTTAATCCACAGATTAAGAATGTAACATATTGTTAGTTATTTGGAATGAGAAACGCAATTAGCCTAACAAGTTGTTTCTCTACTCGGACTCATTTGGAGTTCTGTGAATCTTTCCACAGTGTAAATTGCAAAAGAGTATATATGTGAATAAAAGTGAGAGAACGGATAAACATAGTATAATATCTTACTTATGAAGGAACAAAGTAATCCTAATCAGCTCAACACCTTCAAACGGAATAGAATATCAATAATTCAAAGGAAATTCACAACTTTCAGAAGGAAAAGCGGATGCCCTATCACTCGGGACCCATTGGAGAACAGTTAAGCAATAATCTGGGATCCTCAAATTGTGGGGCATTTCCGGTCCAGTGTGCTGATTTGGCCGCATAAACAACGATATTATGCGGCCTAAATTAATGCGGCCTAGGTTTCCTAAAAATTCTCGACCTCTCCAATAGTTTCTATTGAATATTTGCCTCAAACACGTTTGTCTGCCACATTAATAATTATATATATTAATTAATAATATGAACGGAAAGAAAATTATTTCAAGCAGAATTTTATGTTACAAATTTCGTTNAGAATTTGATGTTAAAAATTTCTTGTTCCCTAAATTTAAGAAGTAAAGGGACCCGTTCAAACAAAACCGGAATAAAAAAATCGAGAATGTCTTTGAATTGTAGTATTTTTGTTTTTTCTTGTTATTAATTGACCTAAAACAAATCACACCGTTATTTCCGGCATTACTTTCACTCAATGCTGACAAAACTTGAAACGATTTTGACGAACTTTATATTTTTGCTAATTTTTATAATTTTTGCTAATGTAGAAATTTGCAACAGCAAATTTCTACCATATTAAACCATAAGATGTTTATTATGTTACAGGAAACACATGAAAAGCCTTCTCGCATACGACGCACCGCACGGTGCAATTAATCAGCTTCAATATTACACTTATGAATTTGAGTCGTGAAAGTGCGACCACGAAGGCGCATCCTCCTTAAGAGAAGATTTTACTCGAAAACATACTCATTACCAATCCACAAGTCGAGAATCGATCCCCAGCTAGAGCTTCCCACGAAGCCAATCTATTGAGCCGATAAACAAAGAGAGAGACTTTAAACAGCACCGATGACGACGATGAGCACGTGGGAGAGGTCACGGCCACTAAAGATGAGATGCAAAACTGCCAGACCTGTACCAGAACTGTAAGACCGTTACGCCATGAGAGAAAGTGAATTAAGGTGAAAGAGAAAGAAGACACTGCGGATGCATAAAAAAGGCGAAGTGCTGACAAAATAAACGAGACGTAAGAAATAAAAATCTACGGAGTAGGTGGAGATGAAGTAGAAATTCGTTATGAAATGAAAAGATTTTTGAATGTTTTCTACTCAATTTTCATCACTGTACTAGTTTCAACGATGGGTGGTTGAAAATGGTACCAAATGATAAATAACTGCCGAAACCGATCATACGGAAAAAGTAAACTTTGTAGTAAAACTATTAATCGAACTACTAAAAGACCTAAGTAGTAATCTTTCGATTTACTTTAGATAAGGAAACCCGAGGAAAATTAGGATGAAATTTCCAAAGAATCATTATTTAATTCCGATGACGAAGCAAATTACCGATTTTTTCAAGCAAATTATAGGAAACGTACGCAAAGAAGAAATAAACAGTTTTTCTCCTGAAAATTGTCGAAAGGAGACTTACATGATATTAACGTGGATGTCATTCGCCCCTTTTCGTTACATTGTCAAGTAATTATGCTCGGTTTTAGTCAAAATAATTAGAAAAGTGACCAAAATTCGTATTTTTCTGAATAAAATACCGAATATTAGAAAAATAAAGACCTTCGGCTTGGCGCCCCCTACGATTGCCAATCGAATGAAAACCGCCAATAAATATCCTAATTCAAACTAAATCGAGTTATTACAGTTTCTCGATCTTTCTCACTTTCTCGATCACGCAAAGCATTCTGACTCATTTCTGACTGTTCTTTCTGACCTTCCACACTTCTCTCATTCTTTCCCCGTCGATTCTTTTCCTCTCTTCCGTCCACTTTGTCCCTGGTTTCTTTAGGATATCATTCTCTGACGTCACGTTCCACTTGTCTACCTTGTTTCTGTACGTCTTTCTATCTTCAATTTCTGTTGAGTCTATTCGCGCCCTTTCTAGATCACTTCTAACTTGTACCATCCATGGTATTGTGGATTTGACACCTCGTATGTATGTAACTACTTTCTTGGTTAGTCTTGTCGATGGGAGTCTACTGATGTGTCCGTAAAATTTTAACCTTCTTTTTCTGATGTCTGCTGCTAGGTTGGACATCTTCTCTGTGGTTTTCCTAGAGTGTAGTCTGTATCCCTCCTCTGTTAATTTTGGGCCGAGAATT
>KZ308790.1:488775-506941 GCA_000376725.2 Ladona fulva
CCTACAAGGAAGTGGACTTGGAGAGGTCCTAATGGAGTAAAAAACGAAATAGACTACATATTGGTTAACAAACTCTACCCAGTTACTAATTGTGAGGTACTAAACAACTTCAACACCGGCAGTGACCATAGGATAGTTAGATGCAGAATGAAGATTAACGTCAGAATGGAGCGCAAGAAGTTGGCCTCAAGCAGGAAACAGGAGGTAAATATTAGAAAATTAGAAGGAAATAGGAAAGAGTTCCAGCTGGAACTTAGAAATAGGTTTTCAGCAATTCAAGAAGTAGAACTGGAAGCCAAAGTCATGCAAGTCGTGAAGGCAGCGGCAAAAGAAGTACCATGAAGAGGGTCAGGCAACGCCTAGCAATGCGAAAGAAACAAATCTTGGTCGTCCAGAAAGAAGATGGCACAACAACTTCTAATAGACAAGCAATACTAAGGACAGCAGCAGAGTACTTCACCAACTTATACAAAAAAAATGTTGAAGAAGAAAACCAAGAAGAAACACAAAACTCAGAAAATCCCCCCTCTATTCTCCCAGAAGAAGTAACAGAGGCCATCAAGAAGATGAAGAATGGAAAGGCAGGAGGAGCTGATGGAGTATTAGCAGAATATCTGAAACTTGGTGTTACAGAAATTTCTCCTATCCTAGCGCAGTTATTCACTAATTGCCTTAGACAAGGGAGAATTCCGAAGGAATGGAACCATGCAAAGATTGTCCTTTTGCACAAGAAAGGAAGCAAGGAAGATTTGAAGAACTACCGCCCCATCAGCCTCCTTCCTGTTATTTACAAAACGTTCATGAGAGTAATAGCTGCACGTCTGAAGACGTCCCTGGCAGCTGCCCAGCCCAGAGAACAAGCTGGATTTCGCAAGGGATTCAGCACTATGGACCACATCCACACGCTGCAAGAAATTATCAGCAGAATGAACGAATACGAGATGCCACTAGTACTCTGCTTCGTGGACTATGCCCAGGCTTTTGACTCGGTAAGTACCTCCTCCACACTGGAAGCACTGGAGAAACAAGGGATAGATGCCAAGTACATCCAACTTTTACGCAGCATCTACAAGGACGCCACAGCCTCTGTAATGCTGCATGAAGAAACAGAGGAATTCCGGATTGAGAAGGGAGTGAGACAAGGCGACTGCCTTTCACCAATTCTTTTTACAGCCGTTCTGGAAGAAGTCTTTAAAACCTTAGACTGGGAGGAAAGAGGCCTACGGATCAATGGAGAGCACATCAGTCATTTGCGTTTCGCAGATGATATAGTACTCTTCGCAACCAACGGTGAAGATCTAGCATCAAGACTTCAAGAACTGAACGCGGCTGGGCAGAAAATAGGACTCAGGATAAACTTATCGAAAACTAAGGTAATGTATAATTCTTTTGCAGCACAAGTACCAATCCTACTACAAGAGGTACCCCTTGATGTTTGTTCAGAGTACACTTACCTGGGACAACTGGTTACGACAGGAGAGAAAAACAGGATTAATGAAGTGAATTGAAGAATAAAACTAGGATGGAGTGCTTTCGGAAGGAACAATCATATTCTGAAGTCCAAAATTCCAATGGTCTTGAAGAGAAAGGTCTTCAACTAATGCATTATATCGGTTTTGGCATATGGGTCATACCACGCCAAACCGGACAAAAAAACATGATGTTTCCGGATTTTCCTTAAACTCCGTCGTAATGTTCATAGTGACCATAGAAGCATTTTTGCCATTTCCTAGACTAATAGTTCGAATAGTTACAAAATGGTGGCTTGTCAAAGATTGCAAAAAAGTGTGGAAATCTGCGCGCGCGCTAACGGTCAAACTCCCTTTTCTCAAAGATTTTAAAAGTTACAGAGCATTGCATACACTCATTTTAAAGATCTAGAATGGAGCTTTCATTTGATATGAAACTCAATTACATTTCTAGGAGACAATGTTTACTTTTACGCAAATTAACTTTTAAAAGTGATTTTAAACTAAGAAAAGCCACCTCGTTTGCTCTGAAAAAAATATCACCGAAATGAACAATAAACATTCTTTGAATGTTGAAAATATAAATGTGGAACTCAAACGGAATGTTAAATTTAAAAAATACCATTTAACTCGATGTCAGGGCGCAGCGCCGCTCGTTTCCTAACAGACGCTTCCACGCTGGTACTCCGTCCCTCCTATCCGTCAATGGGTTTCCTATCTAGCAGTGAAATATCCAATAACCTCTTTGCGTCACAGTTTATGTCGTGTTATCTTTCACAGATTGGCAAAACCGTACAGAAATCTGTGTTGCATATTCTGAAGTATATCCTTATAAGTATACCCTACCTCTATATCCTTCTAAAAGTACACGGTAGGGAATAACCTCCTCTAACTACAGACTGAATTTCAATTCCCTAACCCAACGGGAACAGCCTCAAAAAGTTTACCGAAAACCCGTGCAATGCTTCCTTACGGGAACAAAACCGTTTTTTGGGCCCTGTAGAATCGAACCTATGAGACCTAGGATCGATATCTCACTGTTTCTCTAGTGAGATGGTCGGCAACATAGCATAATTGCCCTTTCGTCAAAATCTTGAGAACATTCGTAATTAATTAAGACTGATATAATGATCAGTCACATATAATACGACTCCTGTTTAATATCTCCTTCGTTTCTGAATGTATCGAGAAGAATCTCTTTTCGAGACAGGAATAAACTTGGAAAAACTTATGGAAGAAGAGACAAAATCAGACTAGTATATGAACGAAAAATGATAACCTCATTATCCTTAATAAGTAAGGTTTTGTTTAATATATTATTATAGTACCTTCGCGGTCAAAACATTCTTGCATTCCATGGTCAAAATAAGATAAAGAATGAAAAAAACCTGACGTCATGCAGAAGACCATGACACAGTTTCGCTTAATATTTACGTCATTGCCATCTCATTATTTAACGAAATTTCCCTCGAGCAAGCTGGATGACAACCACGCACTAAATAACTTTTGAAACCTTGGGGCGACAAACGGCGATAAAAGCAGGATCCTGAAGAGTGACCCTCGTAGTGTATGGAATCACTTAATGCCCACACAGAGGGTGTGCAGGTGTCTCATTGGCCCACTCTTCGATTTCCCGGAGGCCTTGTTGGGTCGAAGTGATCTCCAATCCAAAAAGGGACACGTGCAGATAAGCAGCATCTCCCACTTATCACTCCCACACGCTCCGATACACGCGCGTACGATTATTTGTGCGCGGGGAAACAAAATCTTCGCCCCCGCAGCATTCGATTTGCATTTCGCAAGGGTTTTTAGTGAGTAAAAAGGAGAGATTGCATCGAGATCAGTCAACGATGAAAATATTAAGGAGGGAAATCGGTAAAAAAGGATTAAGATTTATAAGTCTCGAAACATGCCTGTTTAAGGGCGGGAATATATCTGAGAAGGTCGCGATATGGGCATTTCGCAGAGAAGAAGAATGACATCTTTTTTCCGCTGTAGATTGAAATTCTTAAATGTTCAAAAAGTTCAAAAAACTAAATCCGTATCAGAAAAGAGGTTTCGACTCTGCTTTCAAAATCAAATGTTAAATGTAAAGAAATACGTGCAATAATTGTTCTGTCCCCGACGAAGGTACCATTGCATATATATCAATCAGGAAGAATAAAACAATATTTCTTTTAAGGAAGGAATGAAAGCAACATCCTGTTCCTTTATGTAGTAGTAGTATCGTTAACTGTGTTTCGACAGCTAAGGTCATTTCGCCCCCACCAGTAATCGAACCCGAGACTGCTTTCACTGAAGTCGAACGCGTTGCCCTCTTTGCTACCCAGGAGCCCTTCTTCATGGCTTCTCAAATGGTATTGGAAAGGATTGGCGGATAAACGGGATAAAAGGAAAAAGAACGACAGTTTCACAGCAATCTGAGACTAAATGGAAAAACGAAAATTCTTAAGGCAACAACGATATCCCCGTCTTTCCTTATGCCTTTAAAATAAAAATTGACGGACTTCCACGGAAAAGTCAATGTGTAGGATTTATGTATTAGATCTAGTGTGGAAAGAGAAAGGTTTCCTGAAGGATATCATCATCAATATTTGACAGAAATATAATAAACTGAACTTGAATCGCTTCCATGAATGAGCTCACCACACGACTTCATTCTGGTAATAGTATTACAAGAGTTTCGTTTCGTTTTCAATTCATTTTTTTGCACAGAAATGCAAATAGAAATACGCTCTTGACTAATGCGATTAATTGAAGAATTACCGGGTATGAAAGTTAACATCAGAGTTAAGATACATACAAACGGCATTTCAAATACATCCGAGGATCGTTATCCACAGTGTAAATCACAAGGCAGGTTACGGGAAAGATTCCTATTCTCTCTTTGAAAATCTGAAAATTCTTCGCAACCTAAGCCTCCGAATTATCACGGATACGATCTCTTAAATACAACTCTAGCGCAGCGAGAAAATGAAATATCGCGATGTCTACAAAAACAGAGGCAAACTAAATAGCCTTGAGAAAGAAAGTATGAGATATGCTTGTACGAGGAGGAAATATACTGCAACCTTTGTGACGGAAAGCGGCGCGTGCGAAAATAATCCACGCTTCAGTTCCAATAAATCATGAGCAAATTTGTGTAAAACTTATCTCCCATCTTCGAAAGAGGCAAAAAGTCAGGGCGAGCACGTGCTCATGAAAGGGAAAAAAAGCAGACTTTGGAGTGATTTGAGATATCAATAGCATCGCAATCGGGTAAATTATAACGGAGGATAAAGGCGGAGGTGCTTATTCTCATCTATGTTTGACATCATTTCCAAGCCAACAGAGTTGCGATGCTAGAAATCTTTAATGAGGACAAATAATATTTATAATATTTATATAATATATATAATTTATATATTTATATAATATATATAATAATAATATAATGAGGACAAATAATATAAATGCTATTTATAATGAAGATTGCGATCGATATTGTCATTAGACTGGCTTTATGTAACCGTCCACGTTCTTTAACTCTGCACTAATATTGCATTCACAACAGAAGCGCACTCGAATTATAATACACAAGCATGACTTTTAGCATCAAACTTAAAAGTAAATTTAAAACTAAAACTACCTTCAAATCCTTGACATCTCCTTTAGGAAAATCTCTACCTGCTCGTTTTCTAAAGCTAAAAGACAATAAAGAACTTGAGAAGGGATACTAAAATGGGTTAATGGACACTTGCTTTGCTCCCAGAGAAAGTCACACAGCCACTCTCTTGTAGACTAGATAAATCCGTCATAACGATCTTTTAAAACAGTCGAAATAATAATCCATTGAGACAGTTTGGATGAGACCGCGGAAGAAAAATCAACAGAATCAATAGACAGCCTTTGGCAGTGAAAGCGAGATTTTTAAAAACATTTTAAAGGCGCATTATGACAAATTTCACCATCCGAAACATAGTTCCACAAATATGCTATCGAACGAATCAAGTAGCGAAGATTGCGAAACATTAAAAGGGAGAAAACTCCATCAGCAACAGAAATGGCAACAAGATCCGAGTAAAAAGCAAAATGGCCTGCAGGTGAGCAAAGGGAAAGAAGGAAAATCGATTCTTTTCTCCAATAACCTCCGAGACGAATCCTCTCTTCTTCTGATTAAATCGTACGACGGCCTTTAAAGAAGTTTGCCGATTGAAAGGAGAAGAAATTCAAACGTAGGGCATTCAAAAAGCACCCGGAAGAAGGCCATTCTTCGCCAGTATAATGATGCACTGGTAATTGTCGCAAATTTTGACTGTTCAGCCAGATTTCTGTGACAAGACTAATCTACAATTACTAAGGAAAGAGATACCCGGAGGCAGATTAACCGAATAAGCTTGAATGAACATCTATAAGTTTCGAATTAAATATTCTAGAGACAAAATACATGCAGATGGAAAATTGGAATGCGGATGTGCGATGTATTTGTAAACGAAGAATATTCACTCCATAGCAGATTCACTCCTTGATTCTCAGTCGGATTTCAAAGCGTTCTCTGCTTGACTCATTTTAAAAACGGACTTTGAAAAAAAAATCTCGACCAATTAATACATTATTCATAATTGACTACATACGAGGGCAAGGTGAAAAAGTTCTCGGCCTGACACAGAGATGGCGTTCCAATCAGCGAACATTTATGATCCCTGCCTGGGTGCACGTGTCATTAGTTCGTAAGACAAGTTTCATCTACATCTACATCTTCATAAATACCCTGCAAGCCGCCTTACGGCGTGTGGCAGGGGGTGAAAACACCGAGCGTTCGGACTATTTTTTTAGCCTATTATTATCATGTATAGTTCGCGGAAAGAATGAATTCTTAAATCGACTCGTCCTAGCATCTATCTCTCTTATTTTGCGCTCATTGTCGGATCGTCCAAGGTAGCAGGGGGGTCTCATAATATCTACTATATCTTCCGCAAATGTACTTTCCCTAAATTTATCAAGCAATCGCAATCTAGCTTCTAGTCTCCTATCTTTTAAGGATTCCCAACCTGCATCTGACAGCATTTTGGTAACGCTTGCTTTTTTATCGTAGCACTTCTTAACAAAACGTATCGCTTTCCGTTGTACTTTCTCGAGTTCACGGATGCATGTATCGTCTGCCGGATCCCATATACTTGATGCATATTCAAGATGAGGCCTAACCAACGCAAAATAACATCGTTCTCTAGCTTTTTCGTCACATTTACCGACAATACGCCTAATGAAACCGAGTTTTCTAGTTGCTTTAGCACAAATGTTACGGATGTGCGTGCTCCAGTTCATGTTATTCGTAAGAGTGATTCCGAGATATTTTACCGAGTCCACTACTTTAATTACTGTTCCGCTAATACTGTACGATTTATTCTGCCGCAACTGTTTTCTTTCGAAAAAATTTATCAACTTGTTCTCTCAAGTAGTTCGTTTACACGTATTGTTGCAGTAGATGTCTTTCGTGTTTTTCGTTAAAATGGATAAACTTGAATATCGTGCGGTCATAAGATTCCTCGTTTTGGATGGATTAACCCCTAAGGAAATTCATCCAAAGTTGACAAAAGTGTACGGGAACTCTGCTCCTTCAATGTCAACCGTTAAAAGTGGGCAGCAGAATTTAAACGTGGTCGCACAAAAGGTGCACGATATCGTGTTGGACGATAGGCGAGTGAAGGTGAGTGAGTTAGCTGAGGCCGTGGGGATATCGGAAGAAAGGGTGCGAAACATGTTGCACAAAGAATTGGGGATGTGAAAGCTCTGCGCAAAGTGGGTGCCGCATTTGCTGAATGCCAATCAAAAGCAAATGTGCAAGCGATTTTTGCAGCAATGTTTGGACCAATTCAAGAGGGCACTGACTGATTTTGAGCGGCGATTTGTCACCATGGATGAGACATGGGTCCACCACTACACGCCAGAAACGAAATAGCAGTCGAACCAGTGCGTGGAAGCCGGTGGTTCAGCGCCAAAGAAAGCGAAGTCGATCGCATCTGCCGGAAAGGTCATGGCCAGTGTGATTTGGGATGCGAAAGGGATACTGTTAATCGATTATCTTGAAAAAGGCAGAACAATTACAGGTGAATATTACTCCAACCTTCTTGACCAGCTGGATGCCAAAATTCGCGAGAAGAGGCCTGGCTTGAAGGAGAAAAAAAAATCATCTTTCACCAGGAAAACGCACCTGCTCACAAAGGTGCGTTGATGATGGGAAAACTACGGGATTTGGGGTACGATTTGCTCGGCCATCCCCCCCTCGGCCCCCTATTCTCCTCATTTTGCACCCTCAGATTTCCATCTCTTCCAAAACTTGAAGTAATTGTTTTCTGGGAAGCGCTTCGCTTCCAATGAAGAAGTTTAACTGAAAATTGCCGTCTTTCATTGTCAGGCGGAGAACTTTTCACCTTATCCTCGTATATACATATTTTAATTTCCCGGTTAGTAGAGGACATTTAATCTATTTGAACAAATGTAATCAATTTATTGAAATTTAAAATCACGCTTTTCATGATAAATCAGGTAGCTTTTCAATTTGTACCACATATATTTTGTCATTTATAGCTGTTCGAACGTGATTGAAAACCGTGTTGATATAACCGCATCGAAAAACAGTGCGATGAACAAACGGTAGCGTACGTGAAATCTCCCACGAACTATTATGGAAAACCATCGGGCGACCACGGCAGCTTGAATTCTCTCCAAATGCATGAAGGATATCGAGGAAGACCTTTCCTCAGTGAAGAAGCTATTAGGAAGCAAAACATTTAATGCGGGATGCATGACATGTGAGAAAGTAAAAGCTTAGGCTAGATCTAGAATGGGGAATCTGAAACAAGTGCGGTTTAATTATTTCCAGAACTTCGGGTCAAATGGTTTTGGCTGGGATTCAAACTTCTCCAGAGGATCAGAATTAACTGAAAAATGACAAACGCAATATACTAAATCATTTGAATTAAAAATGTCAGTGAGATCAGTTTCACGAGGGAACTGAATGAAGTCTTAAATCGCTGAGTTTAAGTACGACTAGAAATATTTATGGATTTGAGTACAGAATATGAATCAGAAATACGATCTAATAGTTCACATTTCGGAGTAATTTTCTGACTCAACAAAAATTTAAACGCGATATCAACGTTAGTTAAATCACGCCCCTGCACTGATTCGGATAGTCATGAAAAGAAAGTTGAACATTAAACAACATTGATCACATATTTTCTCTTTATTTTGAAACGTAAACTTTAAATATTATTCAATCTATTTTTCAAATTAAATAAGATGATTGAACCAAAATTCAGTGAATTGTTGTAAAAGATAAATTGAAAACATAACTGCCGTAGTAATTCTTTCATGAAAAAAGCTGCCGTTATAACCAATCAGTTTTTTTTACTACAAATGTCCAAAAAACACTGGCATTCATAATGAGATCTATATGTAAAGAGTTTAAAATATTGAATATCAAGCGGTTACTCCGCAAATATTCCCTATTTCTTTGCAGCAGTTATCTAGAAAATCATAAGATGTGAATTAACCCGTTTAACGTTGAAAACTCGTGCATGGAAGAGGAGGAGTAAAAAGGAAACGTTTCGAATGAATGTAATCTACGATTTAACAGAGATTTAGGTACATGAGTGAGCAAGAATTCCAGAACAATTAGAATAATCAATGAACTGCTTAAGAAATTCTTCTTGTGTAAATATAATGCATAGAGCGTCTTCGAGGAAATAGCTACAGTAACGTAAAATTAATATTTTCTTTTACTCACGAATATTTCTCAGCAGTGCCTTAATGACTGTTCAATGTAGAGTTAACTCACCTGTAGGAGAAAAGAAAAATGTGTAAGACCAACTGAGTAATTGATGACACCAACGAAGAAACATCCGGAGACTATCAGGATATAGTTCACAATGAAAAAATTACATCGATGATTTCTTGAGAAATCCTTTTGTTCTTCTCCAAATATTTTAAACCTTATACATATTTTCGGATTAAGCAGACTAACTGAGAGAACAATAATCCACGAAGATAAATATTTCCATTATAGAGAAAATGACGAATTAGAATAATACTCGTATTTCACGCATAAGAAATAGTCGAGAATTGTTTGAAGAGAAATGAGGTGGGACTCTCAAAGAAGCGTGCAATCATCGCAAAGGCATTTTCCATCACTTGATCAATCCAATTTCCCATAAAGAGGCACAGAATAATGGAAGAACCGTAGTATCGAAGCCATTGGGTGCCAATCAAGATTAATAACATCATCTCGTGAGATTACGTTATCAATCAGTATTGCAAGTGGGAATCGACCATTTTTTTAAAAAGACGGATAACAAAGGAAATAAGACATCGGCCATCAAGTTTATTTCATCATAGAATTTAGGGGGATAACGAATCTTCGAATAAGAATGATAAAATACAGGAAAAGAAAATTCGCGAATGAAAAATTCGTGCGTAGAAAAATACTTCCTGAAGTTTATGAAATAGGAATATAGATAAAATATAGGATTTATCGGATACATCATTTAAATCTTGGGGCTCAGAAGATCAGGCGCTGTTCCGAGTGCAAATAAATTAATACATCCAGATAATATTGGAAGAATATATAAACTTATATAACATTCACGAATTTATTCCGCTCTATCCAATTTTCGAGGTATTGCAAAAAGTAACGGCGACTATAGTCACTGATTAAGAATAAGCAGAACGTAAAATTTGCTATAAAATGCGATCGTAAATAACAACACCAAAGCCATTCATGAACCATAATTTACGAAAGAAGATAATAAAGCGGACGTGCATCCAGATTGACATCGTTTTAAGTAGACTGATTGTTGAAAGCAGGATTACACAACGCTGAATAAACCGAAGGAAGGAAGTATTTTTGCAGCAGCTGCAGATTTACAGCATGAGGTTTATTCAGCAAGGGGAAACTGGTAAGTAGTAACGTAAAACTTTACCGAAACGTTTCACCCTAAATTCTCGCACGCAGAATAAACCTCGTCGGCAATAGAACACTGTCAACATCGCGAAGAATACGAAGCAATCTTTTTTGCATTCCCAATCGAATCCATCTCTTACCTTAGCAAGGTTGCGAACCTTTTCTTCCTTAATCCTGCATCGCAGTGGAATTCTTGCAAACGGAGGGGGGAAGAGAAATGGAGGGGCGAATAAAAAAGAGGTGAGGGGTCACGTGGGCAGGGGAACAATGGGTGATCACACCGTGCCGGTATTCATCGAAGAATTCCCCTCCTCTTCCTCCCATTTCCTTCTTCACAATATAGCCTTTACTCCCTCAACTTTCTCATTTCTCTTTCCCGTTATCTTCACTCTCAAGTCACCTTTTCTAATGGCGAAAGGAGTAAAAGCGCAGGTTACCTTCAGTCGTGGCAATTGAATGCTATTACGTAATGGAAGGAAGGTGGAACTTGGTTTAAGTAGAAGTGGTAAAACCACTGCAGATGTTCGAAGCTGTACTGATATCTCCTTATTAGACATAAAATTATCAAATCAACTCGAAAATTATATAGAAAATCTTAGCGTAGCTTCAACCCCCACAGCGAGTTATATTTGCCTCATCTACAAAGTTTCCTCTTTTTTACCGAAGGATAAAGCGTAGGTAAAAAGAGTAACAGATTTATATATGATTAAGAGATACGAATACCGATTTAAAATATTTTGAGCACAAAACAGCGAAAAAATTCATATCTCAGCGAGAACTTTGGAAATTGATCATTTCCACGAGATTTCAGGAAAGCTTTCCTGAAATCTATAAATATGGCTTCATTTCTAATACCCTTATCAGCTCCTTTAACTATGTCGTTGAGAAAAAGGACTAACAGTCTCTCGCATGACCTACCGAATTGACGAAAACCGTGTTGCCATTGACTACTTGCCCCCGTATCACCTAGGAAACGCATTATTGAATCTACTTAATAAATTTAGAGAAAGCACGTTCACAGATAATGTAGCTGACATAATGCGTCCCCCATATTATATAAACCGTGCTGATACTGCGAGGAAAATCAGAGAAATAGATGCTAGAACAAGTCGATTCTAAAATTCATTTATTCCTCGAACGATACGCGAAACCAATCGATTAGTGAAGTAGAGTCATGGTGCTTGCACCCCCTTCTTCTGTAGATGTGGATCTCTGAATCAACGCGCGTAGAAAATTCGAAAGATAAAGACTACTAATTACTTTTGATTTAACAAGAAGAGGTAGAAACAATAATTCAAAAGAAGTGGAAATTGCAGTCTGCCATTGCCTCTTCATAATATTTTTCCACAAATCATAGCCAAACACGATCGAATATATGTACTGCATTTTGAATTTTATGTATTTTCATTTATAATCTTGGTTAATTCGACATTTAGGTAATCTAATCCGTAATATATATCCTGATATAGGAATAGGACAAGCAACGGCTTTAAAAAGACGAATATCCCAAAAAGAAACTATCATATGGCCATCCAAGTGCGTACCATTTTATTAAAAGGACTTCTGCCAAAAGCTCCGACGGAGGCGAAGACGAACTGCAAAGGGAATGATACTGAGGGAATGAATGAGCTGAAGAATCGACCAATTATAAACAATTCGAGAATTGGACTCCGAATTAGATTCGAATTTTCCTTGGATGAAAGAAGTCGGGATAGATTCATTGATCAGGCCTCTTCCCCTCGGATTCAAATGCTCCCCTTACAATCTCCGGTTCAACGCTCCCCGGGTGAGCGATGCAATGCGCACGCACAACTCAATTTCAGAGATTACATTTAAGCACTTATAAAGCTTTGGAATAATGGAAATCTTCATATCGAAATTTCTGATAATTTAAAATGAACGATTAATAACAGATATTTAAACATTCGCTTAGAGGCGGCGATTGAAGTATAAATGTACCTAGATTCGCATACATAGTGCCTAATCACAGTTGTCAGTGAATGGATGATACACGTAATAACGCCTTCTTACGCTCTAACACCGACATGGCAGTTAGCTGAGTAAATCCTTCAGTCCCTGCCTAAAAATAAACACGGAATCATAGAAAGATCGTTAAAATTGCTGAACGTTTAATCACGCCTTTGAAATTATTAGCTGAGGTTGTCTGGTGAATTGTAGTTAAGATTTGTCTCCAGCATCCGTAGAAGCCAATGAGAAACTTGTAAAAACTTCCATTGTGTATACGTCAGAGATGCACTTTTATTAAAAAAAATACCTTAAAGCATTTTACATACAAGCTGATGTGCTTAGTGTTGTGTATTTAAGAGTGTCTAATCACATATGGAGATTTAAGTGTTAGTTTTACGCTCAATCATTGAAAATCAACTTGTGCCCTGCACCTCTGGCGCAAAGATTTATAATGATACGATAAAAATCGCAACACGAAAGTTCACATTACCTAGTAATAATGATAATAATTGCGAATACTAAAGACACAAATTACCTACCGGCGACATAACTGATAAACTGCAATTATCTTAGAACGCCTTCATACATATTCGACTGGCAGCCTCGCCGTATACTCGAGTTTAACTAACTTCTTTAACGAAAATCGAATACTTGTCTCGATTCGAAATGGAACCTAATATCGAAACACCTAAAATCTAAACTTCCGCATTTCCAATGCATTAAAAGTAGCAAAGATTGAATTTCCTCGAGAGAGATATTCGAATATGCGCGACCTCTTTTATGACGACTTCACAGATATCAAAAATTAAGTTATTACGCGACGTGAGCTATAAACGTCGCTTCGCCCCAAAATTTGCTCAGTATCATCGCAGCGGGGCGTGCAGATTCTTTGGAAGTTAAGGAAGTACGATTTGCGGAAGCAATAAAGTCGCTAAAGGAGTTTACGAAAACCGTGCGTTAAAATAGCGGTTCTTTAATCCTCTCAAGGGAGAGCGGGGTTTTTCCTCTATAAAAATGACAACCGGACAGAGGCTTCTTATGGAAGTCCTCAGCGATCGATCGAAATCAACGGCAGCAAAAAATAACGTTGAGTAAAAGACAAAGAGACGAGAGAACACATTTCACGCCTTCAAAAAACTCTTCAGAGAAAAAGATTTATTTTATCCCGTTGAACAAAAACAAGAAGCTTTTATACCGCCACATTCTCAGTCAATAAAACACTGGATCACGTATTCAACATGCGCTAATTTCGGGCAAAAGACTTAGAATCCAACGAGGGCTCTCAGTACAGAAACCAGGAAAGCAGAGCTTCAAACAAAAACCATCCTAATCCTTAAAACTATAATAAACATTCCAAGTTTATCACATACGAGTACATGATAAACTTGGAATGTTTATTTACTACAATATAGAGGTTGGGAAAAATTTCTCCTACAACTGTACTACAAATGACGTGTTTTATTAAGAATATTGAAACATTTATATTCTTATACTTGTTTTTCTAAGTAAAGATAAATGAGCAATTTGTTGAAAGCTGCGGTTATTCTCTGTTCGATTATGCAGTGTTTATGAACACTGAGAGCTATTGGTGATACGAAATACTGTTGGACTGCGGTATACGAAACAAGTTATTTATTTAAATAAATTACTTTCTTTCTATATTATCATTTATTTAGGTCATCGTTATGGTCATGCTAACCAATTACAGGAAGTTATTAAATCCCATTAAAAATGAAAGGAGAAAGAAATAAATCCTACAGACTAACAAAACAGGAAGCAAAGGAAAGCAACAGAAAGGTAATGTTATCTCATAATCACGGGAGCGATCCCTCGGATCGCTCCTCTTTTCAACGGGAATTTACGCGCTGCGCGAGATAATAAAATCGCATTCGGTCTTTGCGAAAGCGCGGCCGACCTCTGCCCCGCGCACATCAACTGTGATGCATAAGTCACCCGACAAGAAAATTACAACACGCCAGCCGCGTTACCTTAGAAACAATAAGGCACTTTCCCGGGTTCATCATCTCAACATTTAGTTCTCCATCTAGATGCCGAGAACAAAACCCCTCTCTTATCTCGAGTCGGATGACCTTTCGATCTCGCGGAGAAAATGCAGGGAGTTGCGAATAGACGGGAAAGCTCGGAAAAGAATCCGAAAAACGAAACGCGAAATGAATGGGCGTTGTCGAATAATCGCAGGGAAAGCACGCTCGGGGGCGGTACGAGTCGATCGAATATCGACGGCAGCGTCGGAACCCTTCTGCAATCGGACTTCTGCAATATGCAGATAGTGGCCGACGAGGAAAGTAGCTGCATCATTTGTCTAAGAGTCCGAAGGAAAGCTTGTAAAAAATTCCGCGTCGACACCGGCGGCGTTCTGTTTGACGCAATTTCAATGCGGACGAATCATTTATCAACACCGCCCCCCGAAAGATCTCACCACGGCGATGCTATCAATCCTAGCGCCATGAAAAGGTTTGGCTAATGAGTCACACGGGCTCGTGTTTTTCGCTCCCTTCTTTTGTTTCGTGGAGACCTTAACAACGACCTAATCGTGACTTCGCCCGGGGGATATAGAAATGAGATCGAACGACTTTTATGTACCAACTCTCAAAAAGCAGTCGTCTCCGATGTTGGACAACAACGTTAATTAATTCCCTCGAATTAACCTAAAATGGCGCTATTATTTTCTTTGGTTTCCCCAAACATATGAGCGCAACAAAAAACACTAAATTATCTAGAGAAACACGTTCGGACTGGTTCCTGCCCTTTGCGCTAATTTATCACATTTGCCAACTGTATTATCTGCACTACGGCTTTAAGTGCTTTGGTCGGCATTAAATGCAAGATGCATTAGGTCTCGCTACCTTCCTTGATTACACACATGCATGAATGCTTCCTTTTGCAGCAAAGCACTTTTATTATTTTCAATTCCTCGCGATTCCTTCGTCATAACCATTTTAACTCAATCACTTCTTCTGCTCCAGTTCTCCATTTACGATCCTTCAAATTTAGCAATCACCGTGATTACAATTACGCAACTTAACGCGCGAAATTCAAATATTTATATTTCTATCAAAGATACGAGCCACAAAGAAAATATAGAAATTAAAACGGAGTCTTGGTTCCTTTATAAATGTATTCACTACAATTCCAATTTACAGAAAACAAAGACTGTTTGCTCATTTTTCCAAACAACAAAAACAGACGCAAAAACAAACGCATCAAAATGTTCGCATCGATGAGAATTCCCTTGAATGAGCTTCCCCGGCTTGGCACACACAAGAAATCACACCAGGGACATTGCAGTTACCCATATGAACCTTGAAGTCATGTTTCTCTCCATTTTAGATCGTTATTTCTAAATGAAATGTGCCTCCTCAAACTTGATCACAAGGTTGAGTCAAATGAAAACCTGAAAGTGTAACGAAATTTCTAAATGAGACATTACTTTCCTATTAAGTTGAAAAATCGTTCCCAGCAATGAATTAAATATCTAGTAGATGGAAGAATAGAAGCATTGTCATAGCGGCAGTTCGAATACGGCTGCCCCAATAGAGACATCTATGTACCAAAGTAGAAGAGCGTTGAGTTAGAGTTTTAACTATTGAAGGCACAAAAGCAATTGAAAATCATCTTATGTATACCACTGCAGCCAGCACACGAGTGGAGCAAGAATTCACAAATATTCAGTGAAAGTCGGTCTTACTCAAGCGCATCGAGCTGAGCGTATAGCAGCTGCTGAGTGAAAATTGAAAATTGGATTAAGTAATGGCTCAGCATATCACATTACTCATGATGTGTTACAGTTTCGAAAAGTGTCGACAATTTGAGGCGACTAAAAGTAGGGCTAAAATTGCGACGTCTTAAGAAGGACAGAGCTTTAAACGAAAAAGTTATTATTATTCTCATTAGACACATAACTGGAAATGAAATATTGGTCCACTAGCACATCTCGAAACACAAGAGAGAGAAATGTTGGAAAATGTAAACAATCCAGACAGAGACAGCCATCTGCAGGTGATTCAGAGGATTCTTCTACTCAGGGACCAAAAAGGCGTGATTTTGGCACCACATCCCTTTCATTTACATCTTCTGAATTTTCACCTTAAAGAGAAAAGCGAAATGGGCAGATGTCTGATTGTGTCAATAAACAGTATAGCGGCTTCGTACTGCCAATGAAACCGTTGGTAGTGATTCGGCGCCATCAATTCGACAGTTAAAGACCTGCGTTTTCAGTGTCTGCCACATTCTTCTTACTCGCTAGATTAGTCAGAGTGATTATCACATATTTGGACCACTCAAGGAGGCCCTTCAATCAGAGGAGGAAGTGCACCGACTGGTTGGGCAGCTAACCTAATGAAATTTTGCAGAAGCACTTTGTTCACGTTGGAGAACATCTATTAAGCGTAGGGTATTATATAGATATGGAAGAAGATGCAGACAAATGATGGAGACGTGTTTCTCATTCGCGAAATAAACTATTTGTAAAAACGTTTTTGTCTCACACTCGTATTTCCCTCGACAAACAGGTAAATCAACAAATAACACCATAATTCAGGAGGCGGTGCATTACAACAAAAATATAATAACGACCTGATCAATACAGGCTGCCGTCACACGCACCTCATGTAAAAGAAGCACGCGATGTCATGCGATGATCTCGTAATTCTTAAAATTATTAACAATTATTAAAAACTGGGAAACTTGTTATTTTACAAAGTTGAAACATTTTCAATAGGACATTTGCAAACGAAGAATTCAATATTTACAAATGACCCAACCAATGATCGTCCGTTAAGTATCCACCGTCAACAAGATCGTCCTCCCAAAAATTACTGCCATAAGTAGCCGTGTTCCCGATTCCATTACGAGGAGAAACCGTAGTGAGAGAGATTATTAAAGGAAGCCCTTTCCACCCACGCCTCTCACGCCTTTCCCTCGCCTATTACCCGACGCGTCTCCCGCAAATTGACTCTTCCACGCCGTCCCTTCCTTACCTCCCACACGAATCCTCAGACGCGATGGAATGAGATACCGAAATCAGCGTCGCTCCTGAAGAGAAATAAAAAAGAGAATAGCCCTCCGTGCCTCGTTTGTTACGTGGCGGGCGCGAAATAAAAAAGGGCAGCCAACTTATCTCCGAGGCGCGTATATATCACACCCAAAGCGGGAAAACTTCTTTTTTCTCTCGGCGATGCATTGGGAAAGGAGACGTGGATGGCAACGGAGGCTGCCAGCGAAATTCGGACGGCTTTTGATTGTTTCCTCGTTGGGAAATACGCTCGGCTTTTGTCAGGAGAGGGCGTGGGAAGGTAAGACAAGTGGCGGATCGCAGGACGCGTAACACGCCAAGGCATTCATAAAAACACCCTTTCCTTCCTGTAAGTCGTGATGCTATAAATACTCGGATAACATATAAGATTGCAGCCTGGAAAACAATAATGTTAACCTTGAGTTACTTATTCAGATGATGTGCCTTCGAGACATCGGACAGATTCGAGAGAGACAGAAAAGGAAAATTTAATAACACCATCAGTAAATAGCGGAGAATTTAATGGAAATCTACATCTACATAAGTACCCTGCAAGCCACCTTCCGGCGTGTGGCAGGGGGTGTAAACACCAAGAGTAGAATTACTTCTTTAATTTATTATTATCGCGTATCGTTCGCGGAAAAAAAGAGTCCCTAAAACGACTTGTCCTCGCGTCTATTTCTCTTATTTTACGCTCACTGTCGGATCGGGCAAAGTAGCAGGGGGGTCGCATAATATCAATTACGTCATCCG
>KZ308790.1:508031-519348 GCA_000376725.2 Ladona fulva
GATTTCATTATTTCATTTCTATCTGTGTTTTCGCGGGTTTTTTTCGCTCCCCTTCTTATGTGAGCGTTTTCCCGCACCGTGGGTTTTTCTCTGAAAGCCTTCAGCCGAAGTTTTTTTTTCCCATCAATCCTATCCTTTACTTTTAAATGTATTTTTTTTATTTATTTTTATTTAAATGTATTTTTTTATTTAAGAGAGGCCCACATGGGCCTAACCTCGCCGAATAAAGTGTTTTATAATAATAAATGCTGATCATTTACGTGAAGGCTCGTAAAGGCCTTGCGCATCCTTACCAATTCACTCTTCATGAGCACTCAGAAAATGACACTTAGAAAAGATATTGAGAACAAAAAGCGTTTCAGACAGAAACGAACGTAAACGAAGCTAAGTCTAAGTCCTAAGCCTTCTTCTTAAATCTATTAACAGATATTTACACCCAAATGAAGTAGTTGCGAAAATTGGTCTTTACTGAATACGACAGCGAAATAATTCTAAACAAATTCTAAAGATCTTGAAAGAAAAAGATCACCATTTTTATATAAGGCACGTGAATTTACATGTATAACATTGAATGGACGTAAAGGAAACCTCAGAAAGTAATGAGAAGCGAAAATGAGGTCAAAATATAATCAGACTTGATGGGAAAATAACGCCAGGAAACAGCTTTATCTCGACAAAATATCTGAGCTGAAAACGGTCTAAAATTATGAATGGAACACGAGAGTAAGTAGGGCTTTAGAAAGTAATTTTTGTACAACAAAGCTAACCTTGTAGAAAAAAATTGTTTGGGATTACCTCAAAATGGGAAAACACAAAACGGTAGGTTGAAATTGTGTTTATCCTTCAAAAAAGAGAATGGGAAGTTCTGACGTTGAGGAATGGCAGAAGAGTGAAACAGAATATACGTATTCAACGCAATATCTCGAGATAATGAAACCATTAGAGAGTGACAAAGATGGAAAAAAGAAAAAAAAATAGAACAAAAATAATCACTGAAATTGAATAAGTGTTTGTTTTCAATGAAAATTTGTATAATATTGAAACAAGTGAGGACTTTGATGTAGAAAAATTTCGAAATCAAACCCGCCAATTCCACAAAATTCCGTAAGAAAGCTATAATTTACACCAAAGACAATCTTATATAAGCTGTGCACAGGTTCATAGATAACTGAGTCTCTGTCTTAATATTCGTTCCATTCACTGTTTGCCTCACGTAAATGGCGATCATTAATATGCATTTATCATTGGTATTATTTACCGTGTCTATTGCGTCGAAGGAATGGTAAATTTTGTCTGCCAATCTGTACCGAGAATCGAACTTAAGACCACTTTCTTAGATAAGTATCAAATAAGATTCTTCCTACAATTTAGTAATCAATACAAGTTAAGCATATTTCATCGTCTACTTAGAACTTAACGCCAATCGTTGATCTGAAGCATTGCAATTAGGATAAAAACCCGATCGAATTCAAACTGTTTTGCAAAATCGTCACAAACAAATATGATAAAACCGGATTTCAAGAACGGATTTTAAGGCCAATAAAGACTTTTTCTGGCGTTCCCCGGACTCTAGCAAGTATAGAAATTCGGCCAACGAATTTTCTGAAGAGTGCGAAGGGAACTGCTTTTGCATAAAATAAATAAAAATTAATCAAGTACATTGCATTATACCCAATTTTGATTAACAGAGAAACAGTGGGGACTTTGGCATTTAAATGAACATATCATGATTTGAAATCACGTTTAAAATCACATTTCAATGATTCCGATACGAAAATCTTCGTAAGTCTGGGTATCACCGTATCTATTCAACAACCATTTCGAAGATCTTAGAAATGCAAATGATGGATTCCTTCTTCGCTGACTCAGTACATATTTACGAAAACATCCGAATGGCTCGATATAAAACAATCGCTGGGTGATGCTGCGATACTAAAAGTCGCATAAGAGGAATCGCAGATCTTCTGAACGTCCTCTTTTGAAGAGGCGCGAGAATCGAGGGGAATTTGCAAGCGATTTTAAATATCCAAGGACTATATGGAATGAACGCACTAGAAATGCCTCCGCAGAGGAAGAATTGCTATCATTAAGGTGAAGGTGAGCCGTGATGAGGAGGTCGAATGTGGGATCCATACAACCGTAGGAAGGATAACCTGATTGGTCGGTAAGTCTACCAAAAAATAACCTGAGGGCCATCGTAATATATCACATTCTCGGCTTTCTAAAGGCCATAAAATAAACGCAAAATCACACTTATTTCGAAAAGAATGAAAAACACTCCAATATTTAAAAGTTTCTTTAGATGAGCGAACTCGCTCGGTACCTATTGAAAAAAAAAGAAAATATTAACGAGATGTAAATATTAATCGTATCTTCATATCTAATACATTAAAATAATACATCATCAAGGATTTCCTCAGTCCTAATGCATTATAAGGAATTATCGAGTATGAATCACTATAAAAATCAACACGAAGATATTGTAATAAATTTAACTGAGATGTAAGAAAAAGAAGGTTGGAACACGGCTGTTTATGAATTAGAGGTTTAAAAACACTCCGTAAGCCGTCCTTTGGCAAGCGGAACTCGCGCTCAGAGACAAACGGGAAGCTCCGGATTACCGCTTTCTGGGAAGCCCAATGATCATCTCAGAGACAAAGCCTCCATCCTCAGGGGGTCTCCACAGACCCCCTGAGAGGAGACGGAGAGATTGGCAAAATGAGGTGTGCAACAAACAAATCGAACGATCAGCCACGATGATGAGCATCAGCATTAAAATGTTATGGAGAATGTAAAATGTCGTTAGGAAAAAAAAGTTAGTTAAATCAGCTTCTTAATTTACATATAAATTGTTCTCGGAAGTGTGGTTTATGTGTCCAGCCTGCTTCGGTGACTGATTAGATACCGCGAGAGAAATACGATAAACAGATGCAAAGACAAAATTTTAAACTTTTCCGCGTAAGATACACAACAGTAATCGAGTGAGGAAAATATGACAGCTAATTCATTCCTTACCGAATTTTGGTTCAGAAATCGCATTTAGATGAGGACTTACAATTAGCTCACCGTTGTAACTTATCGAAGGCTCGACGAAGAGGGAGAAAAAGTATACAGAACTTTATACTGTGATTCTTACCAATGCGACGATAGGAAAAAATACAATGAATTAAACACCAACTCAAGTGCCGAGAGATATCGCTGTAACGCCATTTTATTACAAATTTCCTTCTTTCAATAGAAATGGGAAGTCAATGGAGGAGAGTGAGGGACTGAAGGTTTCAAAAGCAACGAAAGACGGAACGAGAAAAAATGAGAAAAGAGTTCTGTTCTGTAAAACCCTTTAACAATACAGCCTTCCAGAATATAAACGAATCATGCAGCCCTGAAATTCTCAGAACACGTTAATTACAAATGTTCCAAAAAATAAGAAATTCGTAGGGATGACGACAACCTATGCCTTAAACAAGAATATTTAAATTGGCAGAAAGCTATGCAACTGTCCTCGAAACACATATGCTCAGAGAGTGGAGTATTTCTGCAAGGATACAAAGGGAGAAATGCACACAGTCAAACCTCGACGGCAGCAGCTCTCCGCAGATCCGTTAGCATAGGAGGACGAAGAGTTACAATTCGATGAATTTACCTCTCACCAGTCACCACGACTTCAATCGCCGAGTTCCATTCCCTCTTCCGTATATCTTTCTCAATTCCATCTAACCAATCGTTATCTAGATGCGTGTCTGCGCTTCGAGCAGGTTTTCGCTGCTCCCTCATTTCTCTCCATTTTCCGAAATTTGATTGATGAGAAGGTTGCCATTGCTATCCGTGCCCACCCACTTCCTCCTCAACACCATTCTCTTCACAATCATCAATAAAACAAAACATGCCTGTGAGTGACCATCTAAACACACTACATCTCAAATGAAGCTATCTTCACTTCACTTTGATTCACTTTTCGATAAAACATACTGCTTATATACACCTATTTGAAAATCCGAGTTTAATATACAGGTTATCAAGAATACTCCAACCTTTAGAGTAAGGACAAATCCTGAGCGACTTTTCCGTAACTTTCCTCTTCCTTATTCCATCCTTTGCATATTTAATAGAAGTAGACGTGCATTTTAGGCCGAGGTTGATGTTGTTGTCAACAAAATTCAATTCCCCTTATTCAACAAAATAAGGGGGGAAAAGGGAAAGGGGAAATATTGGTATCTCACAAGACAAACCTGTTCTCGGGTTACCTCAAAAGACATCTACACGTAGTCATTAAGAAAAAATATCGTTTTGACATCTTATTACAAGTATAACTGAATATAAACACTGTCATTCGTATTCAATATCAATAACGACATATATAAATCATTCAGATATTCACAAGAAACCTCTGAATGAATGCTAAGATGCGAGTTTCCTTATTGCTTGGGTTATTTATCAATTTAGAGCCGAAAATAGACAGAATCATTAAATTGCATTAACAAACAAATACAGGAATAAATCGAAAATAACAACGAAAAGAAAAAAGAAATTGAAGAGACAATAGGTGAATGGATATACTTTGAATTTGGGGTGGGAAGAAATTTTTACAATAATGACTTAAAACGTTCGGGAAAGAAATGTTCGCTATTAAATTGATTGATTGATCAGTATGGGAAATTCATGATCACCCGTGGAGCTTGAGTTTAACGAACGCCTTTAATTCGGTGCAAAGAAACGATGCGAAAAACACCCTTTCCTTCCTGTAAGTCGTGATGCTATAAATACTCGGATAACATATAAGATTGCAGCCTGGAAAACAATAATGTTAACCTTGAGTTACTTATTCAGATGATGTGCCTTCGAGACATCGGACAGATTCGAGAGAGACAGAAAAGGAAAATTTAATAACACCATCAGTAAATAGCGGAGAATTTAATGGAAATCTACATCTACATAAGTACCCTGCAAGCCACCTTCCGGCGTGTGGCAGGGGGTGTAAACACCAAGAGTAGAATTACTTCTTTAATTTATTATTATCGCGTATCGTTCGCGGAAAAAAAGAGTCCCTAAAACGACTTGTCCTCGCGTCTATTTCTCTTATTTTACGCTCACTGTCGGATCGGCCAAAGTAGCAGAAGGGGGTCGCATAATACCAATTACCACATCCGAAAATGTATTTCCTCTGAATTTATCAAACAATCGCAGCCTAATTTCTAATCTCCTTTCTTCCAAGGATTCCCAACCTGCGTCTGAGAGCATTTGCGTTACACTTGCTTCTCTATCGTAGCACTTTTTAACAAAACGTATCGCCTACGCTGCACTTTCTCGAGTTCACGAGCGTTCGTTTCATCCGCTGGGTGAGCCGCATATTCCAGATGGGGCCTAACTAACGTAAAATAGCATCGCTCTCTAACCTTTTCATCGCATCTACCTACAATACGCTTTATAAAACCGAGCTTTTTAGTTGCTTTACCGCATATTTTTCGAATGTGTGTGCTCCAGTTTAAATTATTGGTAAGGGTGATTCCAAAATATTCATTCTGCTGAGTCAGAATTACGGCCTACGTAACACGGAGAACTCAAAATATCGGCTACATATTCGAAAAACGTACTTATTAAGTAAACTAAGTCTTTGTTTGAGGCTTTGTTCAGAGATGATACTCGATTTAAAGAAGAATCTCGGGTTCCTCAGCGAATCTCAATTCTTGAGGATTGCCACGGAGTTTGTCGACGAAACGTCGGCATCGGACAAGCCGGCTGATTTGAAACCCGTGCGTTAGATTAGATAGAGAATAGAATACTTGAGAAACCAGAAGTTGCAAAACTGATCACATCGGTTTTGAGGGATCTCAAAGGCTCCGGTATCACACTTTCATACGGCAGAGCTTCCTGCAACAGAATAAAAAGGTTCTCCTTCTCAATCAAGTTAAGAATCAGCTGGTTCCTGGTTTCTGGTTCATTTTGTACCGCAGTAAGGAGTTGACTCCTATAAACGCTACCTTCGAAGATATACTTTGACCATTCTTCATCCGACTTTCCTCCAAAGCCCAATTAACTCTTAAGCGGACCCCGGAACAGTCTTCGTAGGCCAAGACATCGACTAGTAGAAAATACGAGGACGAGGATAAATCTCTCGTAAGCGATGTATGCAAATGGGAGAGGAGCCCAGATGGAAAGACGCCGATAAGGTATCAAACGAACGAGCGGATAGGTAAAGAGAAAGAAACAAGGAGACGGTGGAAAAGTTCGCGTGCGTAAAGGCGCGTTGAGCGAGAGATGAGCTAAGAGGGGAAAAGTCGAGGAACCGCATTCTAACAGGTAGCGTGGGAAGAGAGGATCGGTTTTGTAGGTGGGCGAGGCAGAAAGGGAAAACAGCGGCTAGGTAAGGAGAAGAGAAAGGACGCCGCGTTAAAGGAAACTCGTTCGAAGGGTTCGAAAGAGATGACGAAAGCATCGCAGACGTGTCAGAGGAGAATGTATGGGCGAGGCGAAGGTTGAGATGTTTCAGAAGGGGATTTTCGATTACATGGTCGGACGCTTGCAATATTTCGTTGCATAGAGGCGAGGCCTCTCAATTTCGCCGACAGAGGTCTCTATAAAATAGTTGGAATCGACTGATAGAATTCCACACGTGATAAATAGATCTGCATTTCTATTCCGAGCTCACAGGAATCGTGATCAGATACCTACATACAGAACGGAATAAATCCGAGCTAGGAAATTAAATGGTACCAAAACTCGCACTATTTTAATTCAGAAATAAGAAAAAAAATAATATATTGGGATACCTGGGATACGACCGTCTTCTCGATTCTAGTGCGAAAATATGCATTTTAATCGAATTAATCAATGAAAATTCATTGCATAAAATAGCAGAGAACCAACCGATGTAAATTTTACTGTTTAAGATGTTTCCATTTCTAAAGCCATGAGATGCTTTTGCAGCCAAAATTCATCCCTTGGTTGTTAAGTTGGTTCAGCATTTAATAAAACAAAGATAAATAATGGCACCCAAGAAGGCAGTAGATTAAAGCGATCGAGAGTCAGCTTACTGTCCACTAAACCATTTCCAATATCTCTAGACCAAAATTAACTTATCAAGTAAGACATAAAACATAAGTGGTAGCCAGTAGGATAAATCAATTGGGGCTGCCCATACATAGGAAATGAAGATTGATGAAGAGCGTAGATGATAAACCAGAAATCGACTTGTGGATCTGATTTGTGATGAATGAGCATGTTCGACATATCAAGAAAATTCAACTTACTTCCTTTTGTACTTTGTTTTTTTGTATGATAATTAGAATGCGAAGTGAGGGAAACAGACGAGGACAAATAACATTTACGCAAAGAAAAAGAGAGAGGAGTTGTAAGTAGCGGTATTAGCTGTGAAGGAGAAGAATACGGTGCTGAAAAAACGAAGAAAGTGAAAGAAGCGAGTGGAAAGGAGCTCAGTCTTCCGGAGACGATAACTAGACGTGCAGAGATGCTGGGACCGTACTACCCAAGCCCTCTTCCCACAACGTCGCGACTTTCTCCTGCTGCCCGCCCAACCCAGATTCGTTCCATTTGCTCCTCACTGGCAACAACCAACAAACCACCATCCGAAAGGCCAAGCCTAATGAACAAGTACGGCCCAAGGCAAGAAACGCCCATCTTGACTTCTGAACTCGGAGTCATTTATTAAGGGAGTGGAGGACCGAATGGCGGAGACTTCAACGCTCGCACTTAAAGACCCGCGAGAGATCCTGATATGGAGATTTAATACGCGCATCGGAAAATAACTTATTTTTAAAGGACAGGGAAATGGAGTTGCGCCACAGCTCCCGACTAAAGAAGTGTGCTGGAGATACTCAACGGTGGAAGTCGGCGGTGATTCACAAAAACTCGCCGTATCAGCCACTGAAAAGCCACTGCAACCGTCGGAAAAAAAGAGTTCGAAAATGGACGGATGAAATTGGCGCGAGAGATGAGGCTTTTATCCTCGGATACAGTGAATGAGAAGGTAGAAATGTTATGATCGAAAAATACTGCACAACAGATTTAAAATGTTTTCTATGAAAATCTGAACAACCGCGGAACGTTGAACCTTAGCTCTCCTACCGCAACTGGTGATCCTATTCGAGGATGGCTGCGTGACTAAAAACGATAGTGTCGCCCAGCCTCTGCAGTAATTGTTAGCTATAGGACAAAATCAAATCCATGGAGTAGCGGTAGGTTTACATAAACATTGGAAGAGAGAAGAGGCTAAAAGAGGAAAGAGTCTGGTGCGCGAACGATTTATTTTCGGAGGAGTGACAGATAATATATTGACTAAACCGGTTCGGAAATATTTTCGAAGAGAGGGAAAATCCAGTTTCTTCCTCAGAGTCATTCGGAATGGAAGGACCGCTTCTGAACTCTAAGATCACTTTACCATCGAAGCGAAGAAGAGCTTTCTCACAGAGTAAATATAAAAGAAGTCATAGAAACAGGTAGCAAATACACCTCTCATAGTGGACATGAATTGAACTAATCAAAAGGATCGCAATTATAAATAAGTTACATCTTCGATTCGACATATTACTATGTCCATGCCTTTGGCGAAGTGGAAAAGAACGCCTATTTCGTGTAATCGCTCCAGATTCGCTTCAAGCCATAAATTCAGAGAAACTATTAAAGAAAGTAAACCGAAACTGGTTGTGAAGCATGTTGTTTTTCATAACGATTTTTTCCTATTCCATAAGTCAAAACACGCAGCCACATGTTAAACGAGAAATGGTTTCTTTCTCATTCATTTAGAAGGAAGTGAAGTTCCTCTATATCACGAAAGTTGAGCTCAAAATGAATACAAGAAAAACAAATTGTCATTTGTAAATACACAAAGTCATCCGCGTGAGTACATCAGAAACTAACCTAAGTACGTCGTCTAAGATAATGTCTAACACATCATTACCAACAACATGCTGGGAAGTTGTCGGTTGAAGCCGCTGTGAATGATCCAGATAAATTCTTCTAGGATTTCTTCCAGATTCAGAATCAAAATTGAATTATTTAAAAGTTTCTTAGTATACTCTTCATAGAATCGCAAATAACAAGAGTGTAAACTACTATACCAATAGTATCTGAAGTAGATGACCTTAAGAGTTTTCCAATTATTAGTTTTAAATGGACTCCCAGAAACTATCGCTTCAGACGATTCTTCCTATTCCTTAAATAATTCCTAAATATGCATTAGAAAAGAAGAAGGACATAACGTATTTCTCAAGTATTGCAAGAAAAATCGGAGAGACGTTATTTTCAAATAAAACTGTAGTCTTAAGTGCATTCGGTCACCATTAAATTCCCTCTCCCATGAAAGAATAATTTCATCACACGCCGTAGGAATCCTTCGCTACGTTGTCTCAGTTCAACTTGCTCTGAATTAGTTCAGAGGCAGTGAGAAATGTGCTGAAAATGTTCCCCACCAGGGTGAGGTAGCCATGTTAATCTTTACCTGGGAAGCAAATTAGCCGCACAAAACTTTCTCCGAGACGGACATGATACGCTCAACCGGAGATTACGAGAGCGTGTTCATTTTAGGAGCTCCGGAGGCGCCGAGCGATGGAAATAGTAATGAAGTTTCGAGTAAGTTGCTCGGAATACGGTGGTAGTTAACTCACCGACCCCCTCTCGTGATTGTCATTCCTTTAGATAGAAATGAACGGCAGGCGAGTGAATACAAGAGGACAATATATCCTGAGAGAGAGCAGCTGCACAAAGGTGCGAAATTATTTCCGTTCAGAGAGAGTTTTATGCCCATTCGAGGGGTGTCTTTTGGGTGACTTCATTGCACGATGGCGAAGCAGATCATTGATTCACTTTCTATGATCACCAAAAGGAGAGAATAATATCAAAAGAAGACGATGGTGAAAAATACTTAAGTGCATTACAAATCCGTTCAAATACTCTACCTATTTAAGCAATTATCTTTCAAATGTTAAATAAAACAGTCAAAATCCCTTAGCTTCACCGGAAAAGAACTTCGACTATTGAAAATGCAAAAATATGTAGCTGAAATAGAATTAGTCAGACTTTTGTGACGAAAGAAACTACAGCATTCATACGTGCAGTAATATATAGTATAATAATAGTAACCGCTAAGTGACTATATCAATCAACCTATACCGACCGATATCAATCGACCTCTGATTAAAATGCGAAATTAAGCACACAGACCAATGAAAATAACAAGAGGAAAAAGAATAAATAGGGAAAATGATCAATTGTTCCTTTTTATCACAACTATAAATTGTTGAATAAAAGAAATAATGGAATATCAGATTTGGAAGATGACTGTTTATCAAGAAGCACAACGCACTGACTTTATTTTTCATTTTTGGGCACTGACTTGAAGCTATTTCTTTTTCTACTGTTGAGGATAAAGAGCCACGCTAAGAGATCATTTCCGCTTTAGCTTCATTAGTTTTAAGAAGCACTTTGTTTCCGTTAAGAACATTTTTGTTGGAAACAAGAAAGAAATGACAATCAACGGTCCTCCACAAACCGAGGATTTCCAAATATACTCCGTGAAAACAACCCGTAAGCTCAAAGTTGTGCGAGGGTGAATCCCTCGAAGAAGATTAAGGCACGGAGGGCGAAAAAGGGAGATTTTGTAGTAGCACGTAACGCAGGTAAGAGGGAATGCTTGGAAGACACGCAACGAGGAGTGAGTGACCGAAGCGATGCTAACTCGGTGTCGCCGCCACTTCACAGTGTGGACTCACTAATGGAAGGTGGCATTCACCTTGCGGACTTCGCATTCCTAATCATTTAACGAAGCAGTTAAAAATCCGACGACAGATTCAACGTGTTTAACTTTACGGCTAAGTAACAAAACTTTGGAACGCAAAATGAGTTTACCATCTGCTCTTGTCTGACTTTGAATTTTTACGGCGAGTGATTACTTTCCAAACACAAGCGCGCTCAATTTTCCCAGGCCAAAATAACCAATGATGGAGCCACGGGAAGAAATTAAGTCGTTTGATGGAGGTTATGGCGATTTCGTTCTTTGATCCTTCTTCACTGAGAAACACCAGGCGCGCCAAGCTTATAACTGAGCATAGGAAAGGGACTATTACAATAACTTTTCTGGCGTTATTAGCGTGTTTTACAAGCTCCGCGCTGGGTATTTTCCCATAATATTCACGCGACCGCTTCTGGCATGCACCAGGAGGAGAGCTTTTTACGAATGTTACTTAATAAGCCTCATTTTGTAGGTCAAATTCGCAATAAAGAAAGGTATAATGGCTCTGATATCGCAGGTCAAATCGTGTAGCTCAGACGCTTCGAATCAGATAGATAATATATATAAATAGAT
>KZ308790.1:519361-542429 GCA_000376725.2 Ladona fulva
TATAACTTTATTTCCAAAGTTTTACACTTTAAAAAATAAAAACAAACTTTTCCGGTGTAGGATATAGTAAGTTCGCCTTCCCATATATCGTGGCGCTACTATCTCTATTAACGGGAAATGATTTGCCGATATTAAACGAATGGAATTGGGCAATCTTTGGGAAATTATTTTAAGCAACAGAGATATGCATGGGCACCTCTGATAATCGGGTATCGACCATCATTCCACATAAGGCAAATGTTTGAAGTATTTGTGCAGAACAAAAGGTGTTTCCGCAGCAGCAGTAGTAGTTCACTTCTTCACGTAATCTAAATGTATATGCAAAGAGGGCACCCATTGCCTTTCAACTTCAAATTGAATTAACGTCACGAAAATGTCATAAAAAGGGAAACCCATTTCCCGCGAGGATTCTTACATTGGAGACTTGGACAACAATATCAACGGTTGCGTTAAATGACGAATGTCACGCCTCACCTCCGCCAACCATTATCGCCAATGATTCGAGTCTGAGCTGAGAATGTGATTGAGGAAGCGCCGTATCGAATGAAGAAAGATGATCCATCGATGGAGCTCTCCCGCATCACTCCTTCACTGTCACGGACAGACTTCCCTTTCACGCACGCTGAAGCTCGTGTCCCAATTACCGGAACGGATCGGAAAGAAGCTGCACGGAGGCTTTACGAAAGGGATTCGTGTAATTAAATGGAACTGCAGTCAATTCTCAGACCGGACGCGATCGGAGTTATGTTTGATCGGAATATAGGTTTGGAATTTCAGAGAGAGAAGTTCAACCCGTGAAGTAAACGAAGTGCAGCGCAAGGCGATGACCATCGAAAACACGGAAGATTTACACGTGGACATATTTTATAACACAAAATGATATCTACGATATCCGCAATATTAAAATTACAAAAATTAAATTACGTAAATTAAGCAATTGAAAATAAGAATAAAGAGACACGTATTAGGAAACGATTCAGCCACAAAAAGAATCGCTGGCAGCAATGCATCCTTTTTAAAGCTTGTAGCATAGTACGGCGGAAGGGTGAATTAAAGTACATTGTCAAGAAATAACATTACACATTAATATCGAATCAATAGCCGAATTTCGATCTTTTTGCATCAGCACAGAATTCTTGGAACAGTATTACTGCAAATGCGTTTTGGAATTATTATGTTTGAACGATTGAAGTGTTAGCATAGGAGTTAGTCTTAGCAAATTGTGACAAAAATTCAGAAAATAATGCGGAAGGGTTGTTTGAAATGTCACACCGTGTCTTGAAGCGCTAGAGCATGGAAAAATCCAACGAAAATTATAAAATTAAAACTGTTAAAAACTTCGTAAATACGTTATGAGTACTCGAGAGAGTAAAATTAACAAAGATAGACGGTCGGTTAAGAGAGAAAAGGAAGAGTGATGAAGCAGTAAGAATGGGCAGTATATATGGGGATATGCAGTGGAGAGAGTCGAGATGAGAATGCAATCGAGTGAAAATGTGGAAGATGTTTTCGAACTGCAAGTGCGCATTATAAAGAGGTCTTATCGCTTACTCTGAAGAATGCGTATGTGTCGAAAGCACAAGCTCGCGATAAATAGCGTTTTAATATTCGTTAATATTATACTTTGTAAGTTTAACGGATTAAACGTAACGTAAATGAGTAAGAATGGGATGTGTTTAAAATCTTAGAGGGCGTAGTGCAATAACAGCCCATCTTATCGAAATTATCAATCTTCGACATATGAAATTCAGTTCAATCTATTAACAATCGTACCAAATATATTTCATGGTAAGGAGGAAAATGTTAAAAAATAACATCTACCGTTCACAAATTAAATAACTCTCAGCAACTCTATGATAGAATACAGGGAATTTTTAGCACTTCGGATTTAAATTACTAATAAAAATGACGTCACCACAGTTAGAAAATCACATTAGGTTAGTGGGTCAAATCGTACACACAAGAGAAGTAATAAAAGGCCAAGTGCGTTAAACAGACGCGATTCCTTGCTCAGCTTTCTCACAGCATAATCAATCCATTGCTTTGGAAGAATTTCCAGTTTTTCGATTCCACGTTTTCAGCGTTCTCGAAGAGAAAACTAATTTTGCCATCAAGCAACTCCGCTTACCTCTTAAATGGCCTATTAAGGCACCTAAATTGAATTCCTCTCGGCGAAAAAGCACCCAAGGTTTTAAGAAACACATAGTCTGCAAACAGAATAAAAGCGTAATAAAAGCCCTCTCTAAGGTAATTACAATAAATCGCTGATATACCAACGAAACCCGCCTCTGGCGCACTCTAAGAAAATAATCAAAAACTACTAGATCCGAAAGAGACCGCGCACATAAAAATGTAGAAAGTATTAATGCACGTGATCCGAATGAATGGCAGTGCTCTCACGGAGTCAAGCACCGTCAATGTCTTCCGCGAGGAGCAATCGGACGGCCACCGAATTGCGGGTAATTTTAGGAAGAAACCCTCAAAATTTATCATTTATTTTGAGATCCAATACTCTCCGAACAATAATCTCTGAAACATTCTGGTTATGGAAACCTCCGATGACACCGAATTCGTCCGTTCACACCCTTTTTCTATGTGAAAAAATATAATTTACACGTCGAATTCATAATTTCTAAAGATCAGATATACCTTCTAAATATCATTGGCATATATCATTTATCTACATGTCGAGAAAAAGTATGCGATTAATGAAGAATGAGACTGAACAACCAGGAGGCCTATCTACGCATTCTAGTTTCAACATAAATGTGTGAATATGCCACTACATGGTCGAACACATATATTTGAATATACATGTTGATAATAAATTAAGCCTTCGTTCAGAATGCCAAATACACCATCACCTACGATATTTAAGAGCCTTACAAATCTTCAAACCACCTCTAAGTAAACCTATTCTGAAAATATTTACTCGATGTAGATGGCGTTTTTAAGAGAAAAAAAACAAGGCATCGAAAGCGGATGTTTTTGGAGTTAGAGGTGAATTTGTTAGGAAATTTGAAAAATATAACACCCCAATCCCTTTAGGGTTGAAGATCTGTACCGATGCACATGGTTGCATAATAAGTATCGATAAGGAATTAGTCAGAATCATTATCGAAATCAATGAGTAAACAAACTTTAAGATGCATAAATGTAAGAATCAAAGCACCACATTTTTCTTCAAGTCACGAGGATAAAACGATATCTTTCTACACACGCACCTATAAGCAGATGTCTAATAGTTGCATTGAATTCGAGTATGTTACATCTACTCTAAAGGAACTGATTTTACGTCTTTAGTCTTACACGATGAAGTAAATACCACGCTGTAAAGGAGTCCATATTGCATAGACGATATCACTAATGAGTAATAACAAATAAATGAGGAAATGGGTTTGAATATGAACTCAAATGAGGAGCGATATTCTTAGGTAATTTCAACCTGTCGGTCTTTATTTTTTCATTTCATAGCATTAATTTTCGATATTTAGAAGATGGCAATACAAGAAAAAGAATCTTAAGAAATTAGAGGTACATCATCCCACTCAAGGAATCTAAATTGGAGAGTTGGGCATGCGAGAACAGTCCGTTCAATGAGCAAATTACCCTTTCTAATGAGGTGACCAATGAAAAAAAGGCCGCGTGCTCTTCGATAAATTCTGGAATATGCACCATAATTTCACCATTGTATAATTCACAAATGAATAAGAAGAAAAACATTGTCCGCCTCTTCGATAGATGCAAACGATTTTCCAAATAAAAGGAAAAAATCCATTCCAATCCAATCGAAGAAGGCTATAAGTAGGTCGTGGAGGGACCTTGACGTATGAAGTAATGCTTTTATACCTGAGCAGAAAACAAATGCCCATTATTCACGAGAGACTGTTAATAGGAAAAATACGAAGGAAAATACACGCACTTGGGATATCTTCTCAAAGGGAAAACCTCGATTCACTTACATTATCAATCTCTCGAAATTGAACGGGGACGATGCATCTCTATGATATTAAATCTACGCTTTGCTTCGTTTTATTTCTGTCTACGTGAGGATAGATAGATATAAATCGTTAATAACACGGTGTTTATGAGATTTTTGATCTTTGATCACCGATATGATACTATCCTGCAACTCCGGATAGCCAAGTGGGTAACGCTACCGCCTTTGTCGTAAGAGGTCCCGTGTTCGATTCCCGGTGGATATCTGTCCATGCGAAATGACGTCATCTACCGCAGCACTTTTCCTGCAGAGGTACCAAGATCAAAAAGCCTTCGAGGACAATTACGACATATTTACTGTTCCATCAAATTGCACATTAAAATAAAGAGGTGTTAATGATGTTTTTTTTGTAATTAGAGTTCCTAAAAATAAATTGTATATGTTAACGCTCTCTAAATATCATTGAATCTTTCCTTAAGTATTTCAAAGATTCCGCTGAATGGTATTTACAAGTCCTTCTTCACAAAAATAAATATAAGATATATTCTATATATGTGGCCATTTAAAGTGCACATAATGTAACATTCAAATTTAGCATAAAAATAGAACACTTTGCCTTAAAAAAAGATTCTTTAATTCGCAGAAATGTTTACGAATACCTCTTTCCATCGTTGAGGTTTTTTCTCGTAAATATAGGAGTTATTCTAAAGAACAATTCCATAGAAGAAGGTATCAGAAAAAGAAACAATGAATCCTTTACCTTCACAGGAAACTTAAATAAAATCGAGAAAATTGCCAGGAAAGATTTTAAATCCACGCGCTGGAGAGAGACGGCTCTGCCACCTGCCGGTCACAAAGGCGAACTTAAACGAGTACTCCGATTTCAAAAAGTGGAACGAAAAAGGCGCAGCACTTGAAAATTCGAAAGAGTTTTTATGGTCTTAAGAATACATTGAGGTCAAAGTTTATGAAACCATGTCAAAGAGTCAAGTGTAAAATGAAAAAATAACTGAAGCTGTAATAATAGAAAGCCCTAAACACTCGGCGTTTCCGAAATCAAAACCGAACAAAAGGGATTAAAAAATACGATTTTAGTATTAAGTTGAAACACAAAGGAAATCGCGCATCAAAAGGATTTCGTTCGTCAACTAGTTGCGAATAAATTTACATGAACCTTTCAACGAGGCACAACTTGACTTTTCTGGAAACACTTTGGAAAGTGAAAAACATTGTCACAGAGAAACAGCTCGAGGAATTCATATTGAAAGAAAATGTAAACAAACAAATGAGAAATATTTACGAACGTTTTTAACGAGCCTGTCTCCTTAGAGATACAAACTGCGACAACAACCATTGAAAATTAATTTTCGGGTTTGAGTCTGCAAAATGAAAAAGATGTTGAAGAGGACTGGTATTTAAAAAATAAGAAAGAGAATTATAAATGAGAAAAATGTTCGTACTCAAAGTTTTAGTAACTATAACTTGGCATTATCAGCAAAGAAGTTATTCAAAACAACGGAAAAGAATATCTCAATATCACATAAAGTATACAAAAATGCTCAATAATTGAAGCGAGAAAGTTCGTAGGGCATGAAATGGAATAACAAAAATCGACTCCTTTAGATTAAGCAATTTGTGACGATTGGAATTACCATTAGATTGCAGATATTAGTTCTTGTCACTTCCATTACTAAACATTCAGCGCCGTGCCATTCAATATCTAACCACGCAGCAGAAAAATATAGCGAGTAATAAACAGAAAGGAATTTAAATATCTGAATGAAAGCCATCATCCACGGTACGTCCCATTAATTCAATCTGAAATAACCGTCCGCTTACATTATTCCGATGCAAAAGCCAAATGTGTTACCGCAGCAACGGAAGTAAAGCACCGCTAATTTTATTATATGCATTAATAATTTACCGCTAGCAAAGAAAGGTAATTAGAGATATAACTGGAACTACTACTCTGACAGAAACTTATGTCCCTAATGTTGATTTCGCTCAGTATGATTAGATTTTAATTTACCCTCGTAGAAAAACCAAAAAGTAGAATACTAGCAATTCACTTCCAAGACTGATCCAAATCTCTTGAGAGTCTTAAAATAAAGTTTTAAACTCGGTGAATTCCGTAGCAGTTTTTATTAGCCCGTTTCCTTAACCAGTTGACTCCTTTGAGCGAATAAAACGAAGTCATAGGGGTAATTAAAGGAAAACTTATGTTTGAATAATCATTCCAGAATTTTTTCATGGAAAGCTTATTTATGACAAATACCATTATTAATCAACCCTAAATTAACTTAAGAAAGTCAATATTGTTATTATTATTGTAAATTACCGCATTTTTTTGACTTTGCAAAAAAAGGCAGCGTCATAAAATACATAATTATACGCAATCATCAGTATCATACGGTATATAATCATAATGATACAATAGACAACAGCTTTCGGAATACATCTATGCCTACTTACAGCACATAAACATCCAACCATAAATCAGTTTGAATATAAATCACAGCAGAACTGAATTTGTGTGAATATATATAAACATACGTCATATAAAAGTCAATGTATTAATCACAAGCTTACGAGAACTGAATACTGAGACGAATATTGAGAGAAAGAAAGAAAGGAACCGAAATAGACATGTGCGTTGGTAGAAAAAGACCAGAATGAAAGAACGGCAAATTTTCTTAGAAATTCAACCGCGTCGCAATTATTTAAGGATAATGGTTTGAGCGCTCATCTCAAATTGAACTCCCTCAAATTATTATCGTATTTGGGCGGCGAGAAAATTGCCACGGGCGCTTAATGTACGGAGCTGCGCCAATATCGGCAAAGAAGAGTTATAATTTACAATTATATTGATCTTCTTCATTTAAATGACGCAAGGAGCAATCCAAGTAATAAACTCATAACCCGCAAAACCATTAACGATTTTGAGAAAATTAAAGCTTTCAAATTTCCAATAAACAGTAGGCGTTCGAAAAAGTACAGCACTTAAAAAGGACGGCCGTCCAAGCAAGCTGCACTCTGCCCTTGAACCTGATTTATTTCGCATCAAACATTTTCACAATATTCCTTTTAGGAACATTTAAAATCTCCTCGATATTTTAGTTTATTTCGTCGTTGTTTAAACATTTTCCGAAATCACACTTCGTACATTAAATGAAACTAATAAACTTAAACTTTAAGATTAACCAAACTCGTTGAAAAGAAGATCACAAATAAGCCATGGTGACTAGGAGGAGAATTACTATCGCGTCGACGAAAACAGGCGTCCAAAGTTGAAAGAAATGTCTTCGGCACATGTAGAACGCTTTTCGTGCGTAAGAGACGTCGCAAACAACTCGAAATGTGAAAAGTGGCGGCGTTTGGTCGTGGGAAAGCAGAGGAGTGCGGTTGGAGAGCATTGGAATGAGCCCACGACAGGTGCTAAGAGTAAGGATTAAGGCTCGGAGTCACGCTACGGAACGGACAGCTAAATAAAGAAAATCTTCCTTCGAACTTCTATTCTCCGCAGCCTCACCTCTTCATCTAAACGGACAAACTTTCACAAACACAAGACTAAGAATGGAATGCCATCAAAACAACGTGCAACTACGTGTTAACTCTCAGCCGCTACATTTGCAATTGGGATGTACGATTCAGATATACTGCTGAGATATGCCTTAAGAAAGAAGCATTTTTATATTTATTTGTGTCGTTTCAAGATCAAAAATAAAAACAAAAATCAAGAAATAAAACCTATTCGTAAGAAATTTGTTCAAAATTTTACAAAATTACTTTCATCAAAAATACATTTTACAATAGTAATTTTATAGTTTTATTGCTTGTACACTTTAATGTTTATAAAATATTATTAACAGAATGAAAGTTAAGGAGGACAAAGTACCTAATTACTAAAGTTAATTACTTTAATCAATGGAGAAAAAGATTAGAATTTAATTTTTAGAATTCTTAATTTCGAAAGAGTATTGTCTTAACATCCCTAAAAAGACGAAATAACATAGGACACGATCTCTGATTTTGAAGTGCCAGGTTGCGCGTTCGCCTGCGGCCTCGATTATCCGTGGGGGCCCAAATGTGTGAATTGACCTCTGCTGTCGAAGCACATTTGTCAATCCTACGATTTTGAAGTAATTTCAAGCAATGCTATGCATTAATGCCTAAATGCTTTCTATTTCGATGAATGTCTGAGTAAAAATGTGTGTTCGTTCAAATCGCAAAGTAATGATAATCAAATGATATAACAGTCAACGACGGAACACGTGTAATGAGTAGTTCTTCAAGTTATGGAAAACTTTTGCCAGAAATCGAATATTATACTCTGATCGAACGATAAATAAAAATCTATAATATATAATGTTACTAGATCAATATTAGTTTCTCCTCTATCACTACCGACATTTTTCTCACATAAATCTCTCCATATCGCGTAGCCCAATGATATTTTATTCACCCTTAAATTTCAGAAGAATTCATTTCAACCATTTTTACAGGACCAAGTTTACACTAATCTCATGATCCACATCAGACGCAAACTCGACAGACGTATCCAAACATCGCTTTGATGGCACTTAATCATTAAGCAAATCCACAATTAGTGCGCACATTCTGAAGAAGTAAGCGAGAGCTAGACGACCTGAAAGGGGAAAAGATAAGCAAAACACAGATCCGTAAATATAAAACGAATGTGGGATGACATCCATCTATTGAACGCAGTACCCAACGATTAATCAAAATATATATATTAATGCTCCAAATGTACACAGAATCTAATTTCTATTGCTTACTTAAATCGGAGAGAGAAAATTGAATCATAACTCCAAAAAAATGTAAATCACACAGGAAAAATTTACCTGTTATGATTTTTCTTAAGAAAATAACCTTCTCAATTCCTTGAATACAAACGTTCACAGACTATCTCAGCTTTAAATGAAAATTAAATTAATGCTATTTAACAATATTTAAAGTACCATTTTTTCCAGATGTATTTCTTACATCTCGATATAATCTTTAATTAATAATATGATCTTTAAGGATATAATATAATACTATAATTTTTATTACCTGTTAACCAAAAGCAAAGCAAATTTACAGAAGAAGAAAGAGTGGAACTACATTGCAAAAGAGAATGAATAATTATTATCGATTCATCGTAGAAAGACGTCAAGCAGGTAATTAAAATCACGTAATACTACAAACGTGGGGTTAAAATCAATAATGTGGCGAAGAGGACCAAAGAGTTGCATGAGTTCATGTTTGCTTTCACTGTGGTTAGTAGACGCTGCAAACGAGCGACTTATTCGACCGGTGTCTTTTCCACAAACACGCTAATCGCTTTAATAAAAACGTTTAATTTTAGGTATTCAGCAACTTTGGTCAATTTGATATGACGTAACATCAACATACGAGATAACACACGTGTCTTCACGGTCTCACCCATTAAAATAGTAATGCAAATATTTCCATTCCAACTCAAAAACAGAAAATTAATATTGAAAGAACGAAGAAGATAAGAATTTTGATTTGAGGTATTAAGAGTTAAAGAATTAAGGATAAAATAACTAGGGACCAAAGGATAAAGAATAAAAGGTTCTTTTTCAATTCACCTATTTTATAAATCTGAATTTAAAATAAGAAATATCAATTAAAAAACTAGCGTAATACTAAATATAGCGGGGGAAACGACCGCGATCCGTAATATTACTTCCATATCACTGCTTTACAACTTTACCAGCAATAGAGCACATGATGGATTTCGCTTGACTAACACAGTTTGAGAAAATGATGACCGAATTACACCTTTCCGTATTCAAAATGGATTTCCTCACTGAAATCTAATCGAAATATAACACCGTGATCGCTCGAAACCAACACCCCCGCAAATCCTGTAAAGTGACTCCGCTTCGCATTTCTCCGAAACAAAACCTCAGCATCCGATTCCGGGAGGCGACAGAAAGTTCATATAAAGAGCAAAGGAATCGAGCAATCTCTTTAATGTCACTTGGTATAGGACGAAACGGGAGAGGAAAAAAAGAGGTTAGCGGAAGAAAAGGACAAAATGTGCTTAACAACGGATGAAAGGTCAGCGTCTGGAAGAAAAGAAAACATAGGAAGATGAGGTGTAGGCAATGGCATCATCGACCTTGGAAGTGAGTCACGGGGAGGAGAAGGCCGATTGGAGGACGAGGAGGGGTCAAGTGAAGGTGAGGAGGCACGCACTGAGGTCGTTATCCGGGCTTTTGACACTTCTTCCAGACGATGGCATTCCATCTCATCTGATCAACGAGTGCTATCATTTACAATCACCAATGTCGAGGAGATAGGTACTGCGATTTGATATCACCAGCACATGAGGTTAGAAATGAATGAAGTTTGTAATTACCGTACAAATGTCGCGAAATACTAAAATAATTAAGAGAAAATCCGAATTGATGTGAAAATTGAAGAAAAAATCAACACACCTACTCTATTCATTCGAAATTTTAACTGTTCCTTCGATTGCAATTCCCAAATAAGGCTCAACGAAACGATAATCCATCCAAAGGACTAAAGCCTCAACTTAACTCAACTACATATTATAATTTCACAAATGTCTTAACAAATTTGCGGTCACTACGATGAATTACGAACCTGCTTATTATTAACTAGAATTCTGTTGATGGTCGAACACTTTTCCGAAAATACTTAAAATGGTCTGTTAATAATATGGAGAATTAGAGGAATGATTGAGATCGCATACGATTTCTTTGGCGACGCGAATAAATTAGACTAATAATTCTCCACGGATGGAAGCAGTGAGTAAATCGCAAGACGTAGTGAGTAAGGATTAGGAGGAACCTGTAAGTTATCATAAGCTAGATCAGACAAGAAACTGGTATCAGAGGTGGTATTGGCAAAGGATAGGGTTTACAGGGGAAATGCATTAGACATTTAAAAAAACAGTTGACAATGGTAAAAAGATTTTTCGAATTTGTCATTAGGTATTCGGTACGAGGGATAAGGGCATGGAGGAGAGGGTGAACCGTTACTTGAAATATTGCATATCCTTCCGTTGTTGCGGTGGTTTATTTAGAAACGAATTACTTTGCAGACAATCGTAGTCGAATATATACAACAACGCGTCTACTCGCCTTCATTTTTTAAAATCCTCGCTCTTGCATATGGTAAAAAGAATAGCTCCAAAATATTTTATAATTTCTTTCTCAAAAAGGTCAAGGCGATTCTTCTGTGAGACTGACAAAGCGATTTAGGAATTAACAAAATGGTGAAAAAAATACGAAAAGTTCTCAAAACTGCAAATGATAATTACATATAGTAAGCATACATTTCGGCATAAATATCTCCACAGAGATTGGGGAAATGTGAAATGTGAAAAGCGATGAAAAAATTAAAAGATACAGATTTGACTAATATATTGACTCGGATCTTTAGAGAATGGATATTATTAACTTAAAATTAATGACCGATATTTATTTATATGACTCCAATACACGATAATTTAAATCATAATAAAGCCGCAAGCAGTAGAAAAAGAATAAGCACAAGTTTAGGTAGTGAAGCGAGTACAAAATCTATGGATTCCATAACTATTGTCAATAGCGAGCAGTATTTTAAATGAAGTGAAAAAGTCCCCTCGAAAGAAATATTTGGACAGCTCTAAAATCTTTTCACGCACTTCCTCTAGTGCTTTCACGTCTCAATACCATTACGACGACATAAAGTCCTTCAAATTGAAGTACACATTCAAATCCCGGCCATGGCACAAATCCGTAATTACTCCCGCAGAGCGGTTACAGCTGAGAAATAAACAACTTTAAGAAAGGGGAATCAATGGCAACGCCGACAAAGCCGTGTTCAGTCCTAAATTGCGAGCCCTATGGGAAAGGGACCAAAGGTGGAAGCAGAAGCACTGTCTCTGTCCAACGATGGCAATATCCCGAGATTCGAAACCGAATTAAGTTGCAATCGAAGGCAGGAATGGACAATGAAATGCGGATAGAGACAAAGACGTAATAGTTGGGCAATGAATTGGGGCAATGCAGCGCGTCCTGGGATGAGAAACGAAACTGAATGAACACTCTTGGCACGGCACTTTGAAATGAAGTGAAAAAGTCCCCTCGAAAGAAATATTTGGACAGCTCTAAAATCTAGCCATCGATTACATCCCAAAGCAGTCTGTCACTTGCTTTCCTTCCTCTTATTTCCTCCCAAAATCCCTTTTTCTCTAACGCAGGGTCTATCTTGAACATAGATGGAGAAATATATTTTTAAACACTTCCGTCCAGTAGTATAATGGTAAAAACCACTTAAAGGGAACGTCAAATTAAAAACTAGTTAATGTTAAAGACCCTTAAATATATTCTTCGGTGAATTTACATTATTTCTACGAAATAAATAAAGGAGATATTAAATAAGCTTTACAAAGAGTATAAGAGGTATGTAAAATAAACTTTCTATCTTTAAATGCCACATAGCTGGCCTACTTCCTCAATATGCACCGCCTCTCACTTCCAACTTCAGACATCTTTAAATAAACACCTTTAATAAAATTGATCTTCTTTGTTATTCAAAACCTCGTTTTATTCAACAATTTCTCATTACGTCATCAAGATTCCACAAAGTGACGGCCTCCTCCGTGAATTTTTTCCACTGCGTCCTGTCTAGTAAGTCTCCCAAACGGCATTCGATAATGTTATGGCTCGATAGCATAACTGGCTAAAGCATCCGCCCGGAAAGTGGAGGATTTGAGTCCTGTCAGATTGTTTTCATGTTCGTTTTTCGTTGGAATTTTTAAAACTTTTGGTAAAAACAGCGTTCCATAACTACAAACACCTCCTACCATATTTTAGCGCATGAAATTTTTCCATTTCTCTTTTTGAACAGGATAAAGAACGTAACTTTCTATAGTCACAGCAGTGTTCACAGCTGGGATGACATCAAAGCTTCTTATGGTGTGTTAACAAATTCGTTCGTTCGGTGCCTTCTCGATGAGAGCAATTAGGTTGTTATCCACAGAAATACAGCGATGCACTTCAGTGAAAGTGTTCCACACATATCATTCCGGCTCCGATGAATGCTGCATAGAAATGACATAAAATGTAATCCGAATTAAGTAGAAGGTGTAATTCAGCTAAACCCTGTAAATGCAAACAAAGGTATCGAAGGACAAATGAAGCAGCCATTCCTAATGAAATAATGCAGATGTTCTTCGATGGAGGTCGAATTTCGTTTCAAACTGACCAACGAGTGGAAATAAACGTACGATTCCTTCTTAGAATAGTAATGCATAATTTCCGTCGCCCTTCAAGTTCCGTCATAAGTAAATATAAACGTAAGCATCGAAAGCTTTATCGATCCACGGAAACGAGTTGCATATGGAATGCTGCACAACAGACTGCCACAGATTCGAATGTTACGAAAATTTTCCGTCTCCAATGGAATCTAAATCCCACGGGAATGCCTTCCCAACATAATGGACTTCCTAAGCGAAATTCCTGAATTGGAAGACGTGCATCGGTTTGTTCGTATAGCTTGATTACCTTCTGAGAATTGCTTAGCTGCTATGAAAGCAACAGGGTAAACAGAGCCCTTTAACCTCGCTACCTTAATCCGTTCCACTGAAACCTATCCTTGCTCTTTTTACTCTTTTGGGGCTTTCCGAGCTCAAAAGACTGCAAGCTCGTATTTTCATGCAAGTTAAATCAAACAGGAAAGCTTGAATATTGAAGGACTGCAAAGCAAAATAACACTCTTCGCGCTTTAGGCCAAGAGCAGAAAGAGGATACCGCTGAGATAAGTTAAGATAATTACGGAAAAAATGGAATAAGAAATTCTGACGCCTTTCGCGAAGTCCTCCTGTATCAGTTGATTTTACGACCGATGAAAGGGTTTCATTCCCTTCTTCCAATAATATTAAAAAAGGAACTTGTTTTAGACGGCATATATTAATGTATTATTTATTTCTAGTACTATATGTTGAAAATATATTATTTNATATATATATATAATAACTATCATTACCACAATATTTATTTCCTTAACGACGAATAAAATCATATGAGCAAAAACTGAAATTTTATGAAGTAGCAAATTAAGTAAGATTTCCCATACATGGGCATATGCTTCAAAGGTATAAAGGCTATCTACTTTCAAACTGCATATGCAATCTATAATTACAATAATGCAACATTTTTACCCACACTATAGGGTATCTATCATCTAGCTACACAGTACACTATTACCATATATACATTTTCAAATAAGAAAAATACATCATTACGTCAAAAATATCTTCTAGCAAAACAATATTAAGAGCTGTCTCCTCGCTTAAAAGTACACTACTTCACTCCATGTATTTTCGCTAAATATAGTACATTTTCAATAGTACAATGCATAAAAGATCAATTAAAGTTTATGCATATCAACATTTGTTCTCTACTTTACATCTCTATTTATTATACAAACAAGAGTCCCTGGGAGGCCTTCCGTAGTTGTCCCGGGGACATGTGGCCCACCGTAGCTCACTCGACCACGCAACCCTCTACTACACTTTCACTTCGTCAACCGCTGGCTCACTCATCCATACAATTTCTGCATATTCTACGTTCATAAACTGCTAGCGATTTTTAGGGAAGAGCTCAAAGACTACTGCGGGAAAATTATTCCATTCTTTAACCATTTAAAAACGAGAATTTACTTATGGTTGTTCATTGCTTTATCACTTTAAGCTTATGATCCCTCCTACACAAAAGTTCTACAATTTTAACTTTCGTAGATAATTCTTCAAACGACTCAAATCCCGCGCATACCTTAAAAAATAAACCTTTTCTTTCCTCTCTTCTCAACTTTCCCAACCAAATTCTTTTAGCATCTGTGCTACACTATTAAGCCTTCCATACCTCCCCAAAAGGAATCTTGCTGTCCTTCTCTGTACCTCTTCTATTTTTCGCTTCAGAAGACATGTCTCATGCGAATCGCATATGCATTCCCCGTATTCTAATATTGGCCTCACAAAAGATTTATACGAAGAGTCTTTTACTTTCTTATTTGACTTCCTAAGCGTACGCATTATTAAGTTTAAGGTTTTATTGGCTTACAAAATTTTATCTTCCATATTTTTATTCTATTTTATGTTCCTGCTGAACGTTATTTAAGTATTTAACCGTTCTCTAGGTAGATTATTCCAACCAAGGCAACATGCGTATTGAAACTTACTTTAATTAAAATAATGACTTTGCAATTATTCGTATTGATTTCCAGATGAAACAAAGTTATTCAAGGTAACTAAATCTTTTTGAAGATCTTAATATTGTATTGCTTTTTACTTTCCTGTAGATGATAAAATCGTCTGTGAATAAACAAATTTTCGATTTAATTCCCGTCGACATGTCATTAATGAAGATTAAAAATAATGGAGGCCCCAGTACGCTACGTTACACCTGGTGTTACTGCGATTTCGTCGGAAAGCTATTCTACAATTTTTACTCTCTGTCCTACCTCTATTGAAAGACTCCATCCATCTTACTGTTCTTGGATCTAAGCCCATTGTGTTCACTTTCTACTGGCAGATCTACAACGTCAAACAATTATTGATACAACTTACTTTGAAGCAGAACACTGTAAAACGTAAACGAATTTCGAAATTTGTAGGAAAATATAATTTATGGGCGAGAAAAAATATTATAAAACTCGGTTACGTATACAGCGGATGATATTCCAGATGAGCGAAAGCACATAGGCTAATGTAGCAGTGTTCTTGGACGTAAAAGTTCATAGCGATAAAGAGTTACTCACGTACAGCATCACGTTTCCAAGAGGAACAGCAAAGCGTAGAAAATCGAAATGAATTACTCACCTGAAAAAAATGAAGAAATCATTAGCAAATAATATTAATATGATTTCAAATACATTAGATAATGGAAAACAATGATTAAATTAAAACGATGAGAATGAGCAATGACAATAGAAAAGGAGATGAGAATAACTTTAATAATATTTCAGTGACAGGATAATTAAAACGTCCTCAAACATACAGTCATGTCGCCTTCGTTGTTCATTTCCCAAATAATTTCTTCTCCAAATTAGAGACGCTTTGAAACGTTCGTAAATCGAAAAAGGGAATTCTTATTTTCCGACGACTATCGAGATTTACAAATGTAATTTAATTTTAAGAAATCAACGTTTCATGGATAGCAATGATGCGATTTTTGGGCAGCATGGCGTCGCCCCTTTTTAAGTCGCCCTTTTCGAAGTCGCTAGCAAGTGCCCGAAAGCAGATCCTCTGCTAAACACCTGCTTAAATATATGGACTTAAATACCAAAATGTGTATGAATATTGTCAGTAAATATCTCTTTGCGAAAGTCGATTTCCAAATACACCACGTCAATTGGTTGTGCACAGTAATCGAATTTGGCGCGACTTCCCTTTCCACCGATCACGTGACTTTTTGTCACCGGCATACACTTTCCGACGAGGAGCAAAGGTGGTGACGTATTCGGCCTCTATTCTGAGACAGAATTCAAAGACGCTGTGTTTGTGCACACGAAGTTTATCGAAAGCCCACACGGCTCAAATAAGTAAGACTCTTTGTTGGTACAATCCACTTAACTGCGTTTAATCCATATGTCGAGATGTAGTTGATTATTCTTTCTCGCTCATGTAATATGTATCTTCACTATATTTCTTAAACTATATATCAAGTGCATGTTGGCCGTTCCTTCCTTTAGTGCTGCTTATTCTTGCCTTCGCCCGAGAAGCGGATTTTGTGTGTTTTTAACCGATTCTGTTTCTCTCGAATTCGGCACAAGAGTCAATGAAATGGTTTGGATATCAATGTCGCCGTAAAACGCGCATTATGTCTATTATAAACGCTGCAGTAAATAGAAACGACTAATAACTACTGCGAATAAACAATAGCTATATTGAAGGCGGGGTCACTAGAGAACTGACTTCGTGTCAAGTGCGGAGAGAAAAAGCCTCCCAAAGAAGTCCATGTGAAATTGAGTATCCTGACAATAGTATTTCTTAGAATAGTGGAACTCCTAAATTCAAAAAGCCAATTTTTCGATTCCTCAAGCACTTTTTCTGGGGAATAGAGAAAAAAAATATGTAGGATACGAAAAAGAATATCTTGATATCAGGCGAGCAAAATTGCTGCACAGAAACTTAAAAAAAAACTACCCGACACCTGTACAAAGGATTACAATAGTAATCCACTGCTGGATGAATGCATAAAAATTTTAAAATATACCGCGAGACCCGAAATTAAAATGTTTAATTAAAATGGACTTTAATCCATTTTAAGTATACATAGTAATACCGGGCATAACATTGCGCATCTTCCTATACTTAGCAACGTCTCGAATTATCTCTTAACAGTGAAATTTGATAAACGAGATTCAAATAACCATCGTACAAATCATCCGAGCATTATCAGTGGACGAAGCCAAAAAAATGAACACGACCACGACGATAAGTGCACAAACTAAGAGGAAAGAACGCAACGACGAATTCAGAAACTCACGACGAACCTATCAGGGAAAACTGACTTAATGTCTGAGTCCATGGCAGTGGTCACTATCTGACACGTTTAAAATAAAGTGGCGAGAACAAAGATGAGAAAGAGCCTCTTCTGCATCACTTGGGCGATCAATAGAGGCGTCGGGACGTCCTCAGCAAAAGAGATTAACGAACCGAAGAGAGATGAGGAATCTAACATCGCTCAATGACGATTCCTTCTCAGATTTCGAAACGCAGAGGGATTTTTCGTACTTATCTGTCTTGATGTCTATTGTTACGCATTCGTGGAAGTACTGAATACGTGGTCGGCTTCTAAATCGTGAGATGAAGGATGTTCCGTCTAAGTGATTACCAGGAACTGGATTCAGGAAATTTCGTCGCTTAAACGGGATTTTTATTCGGTTCTTAGAGGGCGGCTTTCGGTCCCGTCTCGCTTTCCAAGATTCGCTATCGAGCTTTGCAATGAGCAGGCTAAAAACATTTCATGATAACACCAAATTTATACTATTCATCTATGACAATGTAATAAAATGGACAAAAGCTTAAGAAATTTCCATCTCAGATTTCAAGCCCAAATTCTAAACACGCCCAGATCGTTTCGATATACAGCTCTCAATGTTCTCTTTGTGGGAATTTTACTCATCAGATGCTACATTCATGAGAATGTTACTAATACGTCCAATCCTCTACTCGTCCGCATACATACAAAATCAAAATTGAATTGAGATGCAAACCACGTACTTTTCAGACTTCACATATTACTACGCTTTAACACCCAGTAATTAATACAACATTGACAGTAATTTTATTTTCCATGCATTTCTAAACGATGCGCTAAGAAGAGCTAAGTAAAATGCTCAGTAAAATAAGTAATTCAAGGTGTGAAAAGTATAGTCTACATCTATGTTAGTGCCCTACAAGCCGCCTTTCGGCGTGTGGCAGGGGGTGCATGCACCATGACTCTACGTCCCTAATCGATTACTATAGCGTATCGATCGCGGAAAAAATGAGTTCTTGAATCGATTCGCTCTAGCATCTATTTCCCTGATCTTTTTCTCAGTATCGGAAAGGCCCATGTAACATGGTGGACGCATTATATCGGTCACATCATCTCTGAATGTGCTTTCTCTGAACTTATCCAGTAATACCTGCCCGGAAAGTGGCAATTAGAATACCTGCCCGGAAAGTGGGAGACCTGGGTTCGAATCCCAGTCATGTCGCTATTTTTCACACTTGTTATTCCTTGGGATTTAGTCGCACAATTTCAATGTGCAAAATTTAACACCTTTACCTCAATTCTTCTTATCCAGTAAATTAATCCTTTGTTCTAATCTTCTATCTTCTTAAGATTCCCTTCTTGCGTCCTGAAGCATCTGAGTAACGCTCACTGATGTATCGTAGCAATTCTTCACAAAACGTATCGCATTTTCGCAGCACCGTTTCTAATTCCCGAATACATGACTTATCGGAAGGATCCCATACACTATACACTTACCCAAGGTGAGGTCTAAGTAACAGATTTTAGGACATCGTGTACTAATAAAGCCAGCTGAGACCCGAGCTGTAAAATTAAAATGGAGTCTTGCGATAGCTGTGGTGATTCTTATTAATGAAATTGGACGTTTCAAGAAAACCCATTAAAGAACTAGCAATTATATGTTCCATTATTCCGCTCAATGATGTTAAAGAAATAGATCGATATTCATCCTTTACGCCGCTTTTAAACATTGGAGAGACGTTCGCTATTTTCAAATCATACGGGACTTTACCTTCACTCATCGACTTATCAAATACTACTTTAAGAAAAGGTGCTACATTTTCCGTTACTTTCTAAAATACCCGAGCTTGTGTGTCTTCAGGACCAGGACTTTTATTCGGTTTAATCTGTCGCAATAGATTAATGATGCCATCTTCCCTGAAGATGATATTCGACATCGCTTCAGGCCTATCAACTTCCGGTAGATTATCTGATGTACCATTAGAAGTGAAAACGCTTCGGAAGAAATCATTTAAAATATTCGCTTTACCCTTAGCATCGTTGATTAAATTACCGCTATTATCTTTCAACGAACTTACCGTTTGCTCTTTACCTTGGACCTCACGTACGTATGACCAAAAAGCTTTTTGGTCCACATCTAATTATTCGCATAAAACCTTTTTAAATTGACGCAGGGCATCTCGCATAGTTCGTTTCATCACCGATTTTGCTTCTTTATATTCGCTCTTTACTTGATTCGTGTTTACACTGTTGGGTAGCCTCGCAGCGGCTATTAATTAAGAATGCAAACGCCTTTCTTTTTTTTAGAGTTTTCCTTGTCCCTTTATTATACCGTTAAGGTAGAAGGCACATACATTTATATTCGGCTTGTTGGCCGAATTCTGAAACCTAAATATATAACACTTTCATTGAACAAATAGATACTTGTTTAATTTCCTGACAGGCGCATATTCATAACACTGCTAGCGAAGATAAAATACAAGTTTTATTAAAGTGAAATCTGTTCGTTTCTATGACTAGCTGAAAAATTGGCTATTTTTTTCCTTCTCCAAAACTGAAATTCTATAAGAGACAGGAAACTCTTGGACGCATCAAAATATCTTCTCTCCTCCAAACTAATGATCAAATTGAAACCTTTTTTCCTTTCACGATCGGCTATTTCCCACTTGAGACTATTTCTGACAGTGCCCGATGACTCGTCGTTGTTTATGAGGCTTGAGGGACCTCTGAAATGGGCGAGAGGAGGGCCGACAAGTTAGAGAGGCAAACGACGAGATCCGATCAAAGGACACAAGCGTTGCTTCTATTCGCCAAGGGCCTCGTCAAATGTAAAAGTGAAAGTTTGTGTGCCTTACTGATAATTTCGACGAGAACACCAGCGTGCAGTGGAAGGGTTACACTCGATAGACATCGGACTTGAATCAACTTCCATACTAAAGAAAAATTATTTATTTATGCAAATTTTATAATTAGAATTAAAAAAAAGGAAGCGAATGATTTCTTCTAGTCTTTCGTCGAAGATGCCGATTTTGTTGAAAGAAGCGTTGAATCAAAGGCGCAATTTCCGGAATATTAGGCTAGAAAGAAATATAAGACAATAGAACACGATATTCTTAGAAGCAAAGAAAACCTTACACCAAAAAAACTTAAGAAATGTTAACACCAGCTATCAAAATTAAATCTTTAAGATTTCTTAATTAAAGATATAATATAATAAGAAATATTTCTTAATTAATATGAAATTCGACTCTTGTTGCCACCTTCGAAACGGAACTAATGAATCCCAGCGGAGAGTAATTGCGACTTTTTCTAAAACTTCCCCTCACTGGATTACGTCGGAGTTCCTTAAATTCGTTTTTCTTCAAGAGTCCTCACATTAACCACATGCATTACCGTAATTTTCAGACTGAATGTTCCCTTTAAACAGAATCTAAAATCCTCCAGAATCTTGGAAGACCTTTTCGTCCATCGAAATTACGCAAATTTCTCGAATGTGAATGGAATTAGTGCGAAAAGAGCCCCTTTGTTTTGAATTTCATACTTCCATCATCGAAAAAGCTTAGGAAATGCGAGGAAACTTTCTTTTATGGGGTGACGCAATCTGAGAGGACATCCGAGGAATAACAATGGAGTCCCTAACGGGAGATAAGTCTGCCGCGAAGACAGAAAGGAAGGATCCGAAATAGACAAGACTTATTTATTTCAGTCACGACAAAGATTCTTAACTTTCAGAAAGGAAAATTTTTGTGGTATACTGTTCACGTCGACGCGAAAAAATGAGGTTTGGAAGATTGACGACAATCTCGCAGACGACACTTTTGAATGTACTTTTCCAAGTACAATGATGACACCCACGTAACAGAACGGGAATTCCGGAAAAACTGAAGAGAATTACTTACATAAATGAAGAACATCGGTGAAATGGCTGAGGCACGCTCATTTAATATCTTTTCACAGATTTAGTATGAAACTGAGTAATGAATTAGAATTATGTAAATTATATCTCTCCATTAAAATGAATGAGAGTAAATGAAGGAATGTATTTGAAAAAATTTAGACTAAACTTAGGAGAACAGATTTTAACCACATTTCTTGGGCGAGAATGTAACCTCTTGTATTTACTTAAAAAAATGAGTTAAGTACGACGGATAAGAAATCATCAAATTTCATGGAAATAAAAAGACAATAAAAAATCTAAATTAAAGTTTATTTTACAAATGAAAAGGCACTCTAAATATCATCCAGACACCGACATTCACATCTCTTGTACGATGAAACTTTATTAATTCGAATGCAATATTTCTTGATATTTGTCATCCGCTCGTTCTTCTCGGTAGTCAGGGGAAATGAGATTCCTGAAATAAAACCAAATCATGCCGACAATGATAGAGCCATCTCCTTTGGTCTCTTACAAAAAAAATGTTATACACATTCCACGACATACCCGATGAATATCCATGACACAAAAATTTACAAGACCTTCTTTCGAAGAAGAGAAAAACTGATCCACAGTATCAATAAGCATAAAATAAACAGCGAGAAATATATGAAATTGCATCGAAAATATGTTGGTGTATTATTTTATGGACGGCACAAGAGAATTCCTTCTCTACTCAGCACAGCGGATTCTCCTTCCACGTCCTCTGTACGACAGAATGCTTTTAGAGAAGGTTTGCGGCGGGCGAATTTCGTGGAAGCCTCTAACAAGGGACGATAGGAGACACAGGAAAAGGGCCGTTGCCATGGTCTACAAATTAGCCCACTTAAGGAGTTCGCGAACCGTTGCCTAGCGATGGCAGCTTTAAGTCGAGCAAGCTACGACTGCATTAAATGTGTTAATATAATGTAGTTGGCATATTGTATTTCATAATTCTTTCTGTGGATATTTATAAGTTTATATTTCCAGTTGATATTTAAAAAAACAACGCTTAATTAAGGAGAAACTTCATAAATAAACTTGATTATAGTAAGATATTGTTTACAAAAATTAACTGTTTTCATGACTGAAAATTCTTTTAAAAGAATTTAATTTCCAAAAACTGATGAATCAAATTGTGTGAAAAGAGATTGGAGGCGATGTATAGCTCAGGTTCAACCATGCTAAGAAAGCTTCAACTATATCTCCGGAAAAATAGTGAGAGTGGCACTCGTCCATTCACCAACCGGCAGTGAGACAGGCTGGTGAATCACTGTCTTTTACCCTCCAGGCGCAATTGCAATATATCAGCTTCTGTAATGGAAATTTATCCAGACGTAAAAGCACCACCCATTCGGATGTCCGGGAGGTAGTGGCATTACAGAGGCCCATCATGAAGAAAACAAAATAACCCACTGCACTTCGCAACCTACAACTTCAGCAGCTTGAAGAGTGAATATCGACTCCTGAAACTACTCAATGAAGCAGAGAAGATAAAATGGGATGTCATCGGACTCAGCGAAGTAAGAAGAAAATCAGAAGAAGACAAGGCGACTGCCTTTCACCATCTCTTTTTACAGCCGTTCTGGAAGAAGTCTTTAAAACCTTAGACTGGGAGGAAAGAGGCCTACGGATCAATGGAGAGCACATCAGTCATTTGCGTTTCGCAGATGATATAGTACTCTT
>KZ308790.1:543556-594546 GCA_000376725.2 Ladona fulva
CCAGGTCCAGCTGCGCGGACCCGGGTCGTGCAGCGCGATCAAAAAATCGCGTTCATTTTCGTGGTCGCAAAGATTTTTGAAATATTTCTGCTGGATATCCTTAAAATATCTTTAATGAATACTTTGATGCAATTCCCAGGAGACCATTTTTCTTAAACAGAAGATATTGTCTACTTTGTGTCAAATTTTGCCTGAAAAAAAGCGTCCATCATTTTGTGACGTAATACCGCACTAATATTAACCAAGATCATCTAAATTTAAAGAGAATATAGGAAAAGTATCATGTTACCAGAATATTACGTTTTCTATTCCAATAAAATCCTTCCACAAGTCCACCATCTACTTAACTTATAAGATTTTCGAAGAAAAATTCAATCGGGCGTGTTTTTGGAAATTTAGTCATGTTTGAGCCTCAGTAGCTACGTAACGGATGGGATATATGAGAAGTGACTTATCATTCCATGATCAGCAATCATTTGTGTATATATACAAAGTTTCAGGTCTGTATCTTAAAAAAAGCCATTTTGGACTTTTGTCCGGCTTTTTCCGATTTCAGCCCACTGTGCGACGTACAAATCCCACCCGTTGGGTATTTAGAGGACACGACGACGACACCATATGCATGTATACCATTTAGCATATCTTGGGTAGGGCATTGATGCACCCCCTGCCGTACGCCATTGGTGACGATACGTCGACCATCGAACCAATGGGCACTAGGAAAATCGTCTTTACTACAAGCAATAGTAAACCATATCTTGTAACGATACCGTGAATTTCAACCTTAATGGTAAATGAACTACACAAATATTTGAGAAACCGCGAAATGTATTAAATCGTTAAACTCACCGGATTCGGGGCCTTCTAGAATCGAACCCATTAACTCCCTTGTGTGATACAGGTATTTTGAAATAGAACATTCCTCGGGTCTATGATACTTTTTTTCTAGCGAAAATGCTAAAAACACATCAATGAAAAGTCACGTGATGTATGTACAAAGTCGCGAAAAGTACCTTATTTGGGGCCTTCTAGAACCGAACCCACGATACCCAGGAGCGATGTCTCATTTATTCACAAGTGTTAATGACGGCGACTTACCGCGTAAAGCTCAGTGACGCTCTACTTTTGGCCTTAGAAAGTGTCTCTATTGGAAAATGCAAAAAGAAATTTTTGATAATCCGTGCAATGTTCAAACACGAAAAGTATCCTTTTTGGGGCTTTCTAGGATGGAACCTATAATACCTAGGAGAGAAATCTCATGAATTCTCTATTCTAATTTTTGGAGTCTCAACGCGAAAATATCGCCGAGGCTCTTTACCTGACCACAGATACACCGTGATACTTCGTGGACGCAGCTTCTGGCCCTCGTAACGAAACATCGATAAAATCGAGAGAGGGCCATTATGGGACCTAAGTAAGCATCCATGTTGTTTCAAAAGCCTATCTTTCAAACCTGTGCTATTTTACCTGATAGATTTATCTAGAATGGAATTTTAATATCCCCAGGGCCCTAACATACCTAAATAGCTAAGAAGCTGTCAAAATCCAGATGGGCTGCAAGTAAACATTCAGGTTGCCAACAATAGATTGAACATCTCGGACGACTTATTCCAAGTTTCTGTATGACTTATAATTGAAGAGTAATTCGGTCGACCTAGAGTCGAATAAGAACTTCGGAAGTACTTGCCGAATCTTCCTTAATCTTAATATATTAGCATAATCTTAGTTGTTCGAATTAGAATCTGTTTTCATCATTGAAAATTTGTTGAATTTCCGCCCCCGATTCAACAGTGTGTGAGCTAAAAGTTCGATGAGGCCCTTAGGGTCCTTCAAATATTCATCCATCGCTCCCCGCACTGAACTCATTTCCCTTCGGCGACATTCAAAGCGGACTCCATCTCAGCCTTGTCTCCGACATTTCTGGGCAGATTTCAAGGTTATTTTTTGTATATCGCAAGAATATTATTTATGATAAATCCAGGTTTATTTCTTATTATTTATGATAAATCCAGGTTTATTTCTTATTATTTATGATAAATCCAGGTTTATTTNTGGGACCTAAGTAAGCATCCATGTTGTTTCAAAAGCCTATCTTTCAAACCTGTGCTATTTTACCTGATAGATTTATCTAGAATGGAATTTTAATATCCCCAGGGCCCTAACATACCTAAATAGCTAAGAAGCTGTCAAAATCCAGATGGGCTGCAAGTAAACATTCAGGTTGCCAACAATAGATTGAACATCTCGGACGACTTATTCCAAGTTTCTGTATGACTTATAATTGAAGAGTAATTCGGTCGACCTAGAGTCGAATAAGAACTTCGGAAGTACTTGCCGAATCTTCCTTAATCTTAATATATTAGCATAATCTTAGTTGTTCGAATTAGAATCTGTTTTCATCATTGAAAATTTGTTGAATTTCCGCCCCCGATTCAACAGTGTGTGAGCTAAAAGTTCGATGAGGCCCTTAGGGTCCTTCAAATATTCATCCATCGCTCCCCGCACTGAACTCATTTCCCTTCGGCGACATTCAAAGCGGACTCCATCTCAGCCTTGTCTCCGACATTTCTGGGCAGATTTCAAGGTTATTTTTTGTATATCGCAAGAATATTATTTATGATAAATCCAGGTTTATTTCTTATTATTTATGATAAATCCAGGTTTATTTCTTATTATTTATGATAAATCAAGGCTATTTTCTGTAATAATGCATTCAATGTTGTTGTTCACGAATAGTTGCAATTCACGAAGTTGTTAGAATAGATGGATGTTTATCGTATGCTGTAAATCTTTTTTCCTTAATGGCCCAGGTTCGATGCTAGGACTATTAGAATGATCGTATTTTCAAAAATTCGTATTGGTATTTCCCGGTCAGGTATATAATATATATACGAGTAAAAGTTGCTTGCAATATATATATATATACGAGCAAAATGTTTTGGAATACACAAATTACAAAAACGTGCAAAACACATTAAAATCGGCATTGATAAAACTTACCTGAAAGTTATAGAAAAACAAATTATTGGAGAAATAGCCTCGTTCGCAAAAAAACCTTTCGGATGATTCACGATCTTTTTATCATTTACTGATTTAGTAATTAATTGAAACAACTCACTGTTTAATTAATTCATTGTTTAAATGATACAGAAACTGCGTGAAAATTCGACACCGTGAAAAATTGTTTTCAGGGTTCAGAATTTTAGGGATTTTCTCATAACCTATCAGAAAACTCCGATGATGTTAATATGTAGAGTTGTTTCCATCACTAGAATATCCTATATTCACTAAGTTACTCATTATCTTACCACCTCGGACCCAACCCGAATAACAAGCAGTGAGTTTCAGGACAGCGAGCCTTGAGAAGAGAGAGAGGGAAATCATGGAGGAGACAATCCGTTTCCTATCTCCGCTTGCAGTGTTTGCATGAATTTTTTGTTATTAACGTCACAATCATTTATTGGTGTCCATTGTTTGTAGGCATTTACGTATCAGAGTAGTAAAATCCAATAGCAACACAACATGTACACTAGTGCGGTCCTTATTTTTCAAAGTCAAAATTCTTCCGGGACGCCCCCTAAATTTGTTTCATATGGTCAGAAAATAAATTGTGTAAAATATTATTGTTGCACTTTAAGTTTATAAATTTCAACTTTTTTGCCCGTTATTCGGTTATCAAAGGTGATTGCGAAGCCTTTCTATCGTTTTATTCTTTTGATACTTTAACTAATAAATAAACAGATATTTACTGAGGTTTTCCTATCATATTTATAAAATCTACACAGTAGTTTCCGAGATTCGGCCCGGATACTGTGCCTGCGCCATGCGAATCCCGACCTGCCCTCGGCGCTTCCGTTCGCCGCCACCGCGTATCTTGTCTAGCAGTACAACACTTGGTCTAAAATTAGAACCGATTTCCGTTTTTTGTAGATCCCGAATACAGTTCGTTCGTATTCGTTAAAAACTTCCTTTATAGAAAATGGCCTCGTTGTTGGAGAATATTATAACAAGAGTCTCGAGGGAGGAAGCATAACTCTCCGGAATGAAACGAGTTTGGCATGTATAATATATATAATAAATGCATAATTCACGGGATCAGCCTCGGCATGAAGCCATACAGGTCCATTTATCGCGCGGGCTCCAGAGGAAAGGGATACAACGTCAAGCGACACTGCCCCATTCCCTCGCTTCTGCATACACAACGTGGAGAAAACGATAAAAAAAATCCTGCCATAGAAAGACACGCAATCCGATCCTTCACTTCAGAGATTTCAGGAAAATAACCCTCTTCCCAAAGTAGAAGGAAATACGTTTCTCAGGTTCAAACAAGTTCCTCTATTTTTACATTTCACCCTCCAATAAGCAATAATAATGCATGGAAGATAACTCCGAAACCGTCTTCAAAACATGTACTACGGTGCCTTTCTATTCAAGTCAAGAACATGTGGGAGTTGTGACCTACTTGCGAAGTTAAAGGAAACTAGAGCTAAGAGAGCACTCCGACGATTCTACTTGTCGAGGGATGAAAGCGAGCAAATTGGATGGACTCGAAAAAGGCCCGCTGAGGACAGCATAACAAGTAACAAATTAAATAAACTTTAACTGCGAATGCTCCGGATCGAGAGAAAGACAATGAATTGGTTAGTAATGAAGAGAAAACAAATGTCTAAGTAAAGCTGGAAAGAAAAAGATAAAAGTATTACAAGTAATTATTAAAAGTATAGTAAAAAAAATATTTACTTGGTCAATGAGTAAGCAATCCACGAAATGTTATATTTTTCATTTGCATTTATGAATTTTGTATTTTTGTTACTGATTTTCCTTGAATGTGATTACACCAGGGAAGTAAATCGAGGAATGTACTAAAATTTAGCGTTAAATAAGAGTATTTGGTATCTTGTAGGCTTGTAGAATAAAACGGAAAAAATACAAAGAATTGGTACCAAAAATGGCGACCAACAGTTGGTAGATGTATTCCGATATGGATATATGATATCTTTATGAAGCAGCTATCGGAGCCAAGACAAGCTCGAAGATCGCCCGGGTTTCAGATTAAATAATGTTACGTTTCAATAAACGTTAATAATGTTTAGTGAATTATTTCATCAGAAAAATTGTTTCCTTTTTCATATTTACATACATAGGTCTTTTTAGCACATCTTTTGCCAAAATGATGATATTATATAAATGTTAAACAGTTTCTGGAATGGGCATCTTCGACTGGGACACCTCGGGCTGGTCCTGCTGAGCATCCACCTAGAGGTTGCTAGGTTCATTGAGTGATGTATGTGTATGTGAGATGTGAAGAGAAAAAGAATATAAGTATAAGGATTAAAGGAAAGGAAGGTAACTAACTAGAGAACGAAAGAAAATTCTGAAAAATCACTGATGTGTATTGTTTGTTTAAAATAATACAACTGTACAATCGTTTTTGCACTAGCATGAAAAACGTCATTATAGTTTCATGAACACTTTCTATTTTCATTGATCATCAGGAAGCTTTGAAATGCTTCACAAGCACAGGAAAGTGATCGTTTAAAATTAGAGGGCATAGAAATAACAAAATAGTTCCTCTACACAATAAAACAATCCCCCTGAATCCACCTGGTGACTGAGACTCCGTACGATTCCAAGTTGCATATTTTCCATTTAGCCAAAACGTTATTTGTTTTTAGAAAGCACATCAACGTCTTTTAAACCTTAAATTGGACACGGCAACTCTGTCATCATAGCTCTTTCTCCTCTCAGGGAATTTTTACTAAATAACACTCAGCCCAAAACCAAAAATCCATGGGACGATCCTTTGTAGAGAGTTTAAAACAGATATTTCCAGGTAATCCGCCAAATTCCCTGATTTTTCCAGAAGAACTCAATTCCCTGAATTTTTCAGGAATTCCAGGTTAGCAAAACACCTTAATTAAATGCCTTGTGGCATACAGACCCAATGGTGGAAGTCAATTAACAATATATTCTAAAAAACTAGAACTCAAAAAAAATAAAATTATTTACTGTGGAAAAATTAAAATAATACCAATAATTAGAACATTAAATTAAGACACGGAAACATTAACTTATATTTAGGAATGTTAAATTGGAATTATGTTTTTCTAAGTGAGAAAAAAAATTGTTTAAGGATTTGCAGGATAAATTTCCAATAGCGTGTGTATTTAAGAGGCCATTTCGTGTAAGTGCAATTAACTTCATGTTTTATAAAATCGCCATTAATACTTACTTATCCAAATGATTACGTTAAGTTAGTTACTACATATACTCATACTCGAAAATATATTACACATTCTTAAATGTTCTTATTTTTCTTTCTGCTGGGTTATTGTGGAAATCCTTGTTTAGATATTGCAGGGAACCCTCCTACACGGCTCTGCAACCCGCCGCCACTTCACTTCACTGTGGGTTGCATATATACACCACTTCAGGCTGAAAAGACTGACTACATTCTGGAAAAAAAATTGCAGAGAGGAACGGAACCATTTTTTCCGTTATAGGCTCCTCTAACTTCATGTTACAAGAATGAAAGAAAGCAATTGCGATAGGTGAATCACTTTAAATAAACCCAGAAAATTACAGGAAAAGTTTATGCTCGATGCATTGCCACTGGCGGAGTTCAACCTGGCATTTCAAACTGATAAGCGATTAAAAAGCATGTGTGCAACCAAAGGAGGAATTGCATAATTACACATATTAATAAATGGCATCACTGATCGTGAAAACAGAAAGAAAAATATCTCTCACGTTAACAGGATTATTAGCGAACAACAGAAATCGAGGAGTCAAATAAAACAAAATTAATTCCAGAAAGAATTAATTTAAATCAGACTTAGCACAATATGAGGTAACTAAAACGAAATAGTAGCGCTATTCCAAAAATTAAAATTAAGGTGTAAGAGCACTTAAGTTCCAAATTACATATCTTAGTATATACGAAGATTGAGAAAATATCGTCACGATAAATAAAGAGTTGCGTGAGAGAAAGAATTGTGCAAGAGGCAACAGAAGCATGAAGGCAAGAGAACAACAAGAGCATGAAGAGGGTCAGACAACGCCTAGCAATGGGAAAGGAACTAATCTTAGCCGTCCAGAAAGAAGATGGCACAACAACTTCTTACAGACAAGCAATACTAAGGACAGTAGCAGAGTACTTCACCAACTTATACAAAAAAAATGTTGAAGAAGAAAACCAAGAAGAAACACAAAACTCAGAAAATCCCCCCTCTATTCTCCCAGAAGAAGTAACAGAGGCCATCAAGAAGATGAAGAATGGAAAGACAGGAGGAGCAGATGGAGTTCTGGCGGAATATCTGAAACTTGGTGTTACAGAGATTGCTTCCCTTTTAGCGCAGTTATTCATTAATTGCCTTAGACAAGGGAGAATTCCGAAGGAATGGAACCATGCAAAGATTGTCCATTTGCACAAGAAAGGAAGCAAGGAAGATTTGAAGAGCTACCGTCCCATCAGTCTCCTTCCTGTTATTTACAAAACGTTCGTGAGAGTGATAGCTACACGTCTGAAGACGTCCCTGGCAGTTGCTCAGCCAGGAGAACATGCTGTATTTCGCAAGGGATTCAGCACTATGGACCACATCTATACACTACAAGAAATCATCAACAGAAAGAATGACTACAAGATACCACAAATACTCTGCTTTGTGGACTATGCCCACAAACTTCGACTCGGTAGATACCTCCTCGACACTGAGACATGAGTGCTAAGTACATCCAACTCTTACGCAGCATCTATAAGGACGCCAAAGCCTCTGTAATGCTGCATGAAAAACTCAGAGAAAAAAAAAGAAATTCCGGATTGAGAAGGGAGTGAGACAAGGCGACTGCCTATCACCATCTCTTTTTACAGCCGTTCTGGAAGAAGTCTTTGAAAACCTTAGACTGGGAGGAAAGAGGCCTACGGATCAATGGAGAGTACATCAGTCATTTGCGTTTCGCAGATGATATAGTACTCTTCGCAACCAACGGTGAAGATCTAGCATCAAGACTCCAAGAACTGAACACGGCTGGGCAAAAAATAGGGCTCAGGATAAACTTATAGAAATCTAAGGTAATGCATAATTCTTTTACTGTACATGTACCAATTCAGCTACAAGAGATACCCCTTGATATTTGTTCAGAATACACTTAAGTGGGACAACTGGTTACGACAGGAGAGAAAAACAGGATAAATGAAGAAAATCGAAGAATGAAACTAGGCTGGAGTGCTTTCGGAGAAAATGCCCATATTCTGAAGTCAAGAATTCAAATTTTCGTGTAAAGAAAGGTCTTCAACCAATGCATTCTACCAGTTTTCACATATGGAAGCGAAACATGGGTGTTAAACTCAGCAATAACCCCGTGACTTCAGACTACACTAAGAAGTATGGAACGGCGTATGCTTGGAATCACAAGAAGAGACAAGAAACGCAACCTGGGTTAGGAAGATAACAGGAGTGACGGACTTCATAAATAAGGTAAGATCACTGAAATGGATAAGGGCAGGCTATGTTGCGAGGAGAAAAGCCTGGGCACCTTAACCTTTACTCCGTAAGAAATGTACAGGAAACCCATAATATATTCTGAGTTACTTACCGTTTCGAATTTGCCTTAATACATGAATGTTAGTTATTAGCATCTAAACCGAAATATGAATAGCCATCTACCTCAAATACAGTGGCGTAATAATACCTTACCCAAACTGCTCTACGTGGACTTCCTAATATGGTGTCGTCTATAAAGCCAACGGAAAGAGTTAGATTTCTAAGTCGCCGCATGCCGTCAGCGGCGTATGGCAGGGGTGTAATAATAACTTTCCTAATCCATTCACTTCTCTGATGCTATGGTTGCTGGAGGAGATTCTGTTTTTCAGAATTTCAGCGTTTTGAGCAGATATCTCCTATATTACCCTGGGTTTGATGCTAGGACTTCAAGTTTCTGAACCTGAATGTTAGGAGCATTTAAACAGTAATATAAATGGCTGCCTACCACAAATTCTGTGCCCTATGGCATGGGGTGTATTCCCTAAACTACCATATGTGGTACTTCCTAATATGGTGTCGTCCCGAAGCCCAACGGATCGATTTAGATTTCTAAGTCGCCGCATGCCGTCAGCGACATCTGGCAGGGGGTGTACGTATTAACTACCCTATCTTGGTCTTGAAACCCAAGTAATAGATATAAATAAGTAAGTCGCCACAAACTGCCAGCGGCATATGGCATGTGGTGTATTTACCTTACCTAATCTATCCTATATGCTATTTCCCAATAAGATTTTGTCATAAAAACCAAGGGATAGATTTAGAATGCTTAGTCTAGGAAGCTGCTACTTGTGTATTGCAAGGGGTGTAAATGTTTTTTATTGTGTGTCTGTCTGGTTTCTTATGCCGTGAGTTATGTTAATGGCAGAAATTGCAAAAACAAGTAGAAATATTTGTGGACTGGTTTGATAACGGATCTCTACATGTACATCTACATAAGTACCCTGAAAGCCGCCTTTCGGAGTGTGGCAGGGGATGCAAGCACCATGACTCAACTTCACTAATCGATTGCTTTCGCGTATCGTTCGCGGAAAAAAATGAATTTTAGAATCGACATGTTCTAGCATCTTTTTCTCAGTTTTTCCTCCCAGTATCAGAACGGCCTATATAACATGGGGGACGCATTATGTCAGCTACATCATCTGTGAACGTACTTTCTCTAAATTTATTAAGTAGATTTATCCTTTGTTTAAGCCTTCTATCTTGTAAAGATTCCCATCCCGCGTCTTGTAGCATTTGCGTAACACTCATTGACTTGTCGTAACAATTCTTTACGAAACGTAACGCCTTTCGCTGTACTTTTTCTAATTCGCGAATACAACATTTTTCTGCAGGGTCCTATACACTACAGGCATATTCCAGGTGAGGCCTGACCAACGCAACGTAACATCGCTCACAGACTTTTTCTTCGCTCCGACCGACAATTCTCTTCACGAATCCAAGTTTCTTAAGCGCTCGACCACATATATTACGGATGTGGGTACCCCATGTTAAGTTAATGGTGAGGGTTGCTCCAATGTATTTCACCGTTTATACTGTTGATAAAGTTTTTCCTCGGAGCCTGTACGAATAATCATTGGCATTATTTTTCCTTTCGAAGAAGTTGATTACTGAATATTTAACTATATTAAGACTAATTGCAAATCATCTCACCATTTCATAATCATATCTAAATCACACGATAGGGTTAATTTATCCTCTAAGCTTCCTATTTCCCTATAAATTACCGTGTCGTCCGCAAATATCCTAACTTTACTATTAATGTTATTGCTAAGGTCGTTGATGTGCACTAAAAATAGTACCGGTCCGATTACACTTCCTTGTGGCACTCCCGAGGTCACTTTAACAGAGTTGGAACTTACACCATCTAGTACTACTCGTTCTCTGTCGGAGAGAAAAATCTCGGGTAATTTACTGCGTGTGTGAGGCGATTTTAAACGAAATTTTGAAAACTCTTTTATTTTCCTTGTAATTTCAAAGAGAAATTATTTGGTTTTCTGTCGGGATTGCATGACGATTCTACATTGATTCGGATGTGACAAATGATATAATCTCCCATTGTTTTCAGAGTAAAAGAAAAAGGCACGCTCCACGACGTTGGTCAACATTGTTCAGAATAAGAGGTTTAAAAAGATGTATCCGAATACTTAAGACGATCGTTGAACTGTGGAGAAGGTTCTCGAAGACCTTATCGCCCGAATTTCCTTCTAAATGGCTCGTCCGGAATGAGCCCTTCCTCTCTTATTCGGGGAAGAAATTACCGACGGTCTTTTTCTTATCCTATGAAGATATTTCATACGGAGAAGTGGCCGATTTTCCCCGAATACGTTTTAAAGACGTTCGTTTTGTTGCCACCGTAATGGCGGCTTTACACAGTTGCCAAGCAACGGAAGAAGGAAGAGAGTGCGAAAACGTCTTCTTGCAGTTGGGCCGAAGTTATGTGAGAAGGTGGCGAGAGGTGTTGAAGAGGCCTTTCTACTCTTTATCGCCAGCTTAACGCTTAAATACACACATAACTAACTACACATACTCTAGGGCTTCCTTTTCCAATGAAACTCTTCCGCTCCTTCTTACACGTTACTCCACTTGTAAAAAAAAATAAAATAGTTAAATAAAATTGTTACGAGAAACCTTTAACAGGAAGAACTACTGCTACTATTTGAGTTGCATTGCATAGTCACAGTCATTTTTTTGCCGCCTTGCGATGAACTTATCGTATTTTCGATGCTGAAAAGTTAAACAATTTAATAACTTTCAAGGTATTGAAGGATTTTAAATTCAATCCTCTCACAAACAGAATCTGAATGGAAAAACTATAAAAGCACGCATTTCCCGTCTTTTTCCCACAGTTACATTTACTCTCATGTCCGATGATGTCTCTGACGTCAAACCTCATACAAACACTTCTAATTTCACAAAGCAACTTACTTTACCAACACTTACCCCTCCATCGTGACAAAATATATCAATCAATTGGAGGTATTTACTAAGTGTAAATGGTCGAGCATTAAGCATGTTTACCAACTGAATATCTCTCGCTAACGCACACTTTCAACCACTAAAATATTCATGACCACTTCCAATCCTCTTTCAGCTAACGAAGGGCGGAAATTCCTCAGATACTTCGAGGAGTGCCTTTTGCCGGCTGATGACTGAACGGCACGAGTTCTTTCATAGCCAACGAAGGCATGAAAGCGATCACTCAGACTGAATGGCTGCAATAAGAATGGTCATTTTACCAGCTTTATATGATAATCATGAGTGCACATCATGAGAAATGCACTGCTTTTACCGTCTTACTTTGAGGTCTCGATAATATGCGAGTTTTCGCCGGTTGAGAGTGTTGCAAAAAAGGAATGAAAATTCACACAAGCTAATCGTTTCCTTTTATTTGGTGACGTACATACACATTTACAAAGATTCCGATAAGAGAAAGATGGGCAGAAATAATTCTAATAATTGGAATATTTTTTTAACTTTGTAAAATCCAACTCAAGCGTGAGCATTTGAAGAAAGAGAGCTGATGAACCCATAAAAACGAACAGATACAGCAAAGATCCTGTATTGATTATGTTTGCAATGCAGCATACACCATTTGATTAATCATCAAAAGGAGCTCTTACAACAGAAAACAATAGAACAAGTACTTACGAAAAACCAATTAAAAATAGGCCGATGAGGGTAAAACCTAAGAAAGTTTTGAGAAAATTCAGTAATTTACACCATATCAGCTCATATCTATCGCAAGTCATATCGGATGTAACCGAGAATATCTGAGAGGATTTTCCCAATTGCTTCAATGGAAAGGTGCCTAAACATCAGGACGGAAATATTTAGAAATTATATAAATTTATATAAATTTTTGCTAATCTTTATTCATGAATCCAATATGTTCAAACACTACTTCGTGAAGCGGTGCCGAAAAGTAGAAACATACACTCAGTTCTTTCCACAGAACATATTCTTTTGCGACTAGTTTTGTCCACCGGTAGATCAGGCATTGGAAACGCTATGAGTACAGCAAGAGGGAGAAGGTGTTGGGTGTGGGAGGTGGAGGGGAATCAATACAACTAAATTCCAAATTAATGATGCAGTTTCAATTCGCGAATGAAAACCGATTAATGAAACATCATTAATTTTATAAATTAAACAACGAACACTTTACGTCTCTGATGAGGACCACCACTTGAGGCATACGATTTATAAACTACCGGAAATAATGAATTCTCTCTCCGAGAGGCGTTTCTCTTTGTTTCGTGACAAACTATCGCTTGTTTCTCGTTTTTGCTCCGTACTCAAGTAAAGCGTGGAACACCTGTTGTGCGTCTTTGCAACTACGGAAGGGAAAAAAGCCTCAACTCCTTCCTCCTATTGCATTAATTTTCTAAGACAACACGGACGGCGATTTTTTGCGGGATTAAGCGACCCTGGAAGAAAACCACAACGAACTTAATAGACGCGAGGGAAAGAAATAAAGAGGGAACATGGTAACGAAAGAAACAAATTTGGAAACGAATCCAAGGATGGAGAGGAGAAAGTGAGAGAGCGGAGAAGAGACAAAAGAGGACATTTACAAGAGACGTAGGCGCTGAGCGGAGACTCCGAGCGGGGCTCGAAGCTGATTCCTCCTTAACGATGGGTTGTTCTACGATATGCAGAAAAACAACTGGGAAATAAAAAAGGAAAAACATCAATTGCGTCAGCCCACGGATGTTTCAATATGTAACTTGAACTCCGAATAGAAAATCCCTCTGCACCAACACAGAAACACCGACACTCTATAGAGAGAGGGCACGAAACCACCTCATAATCCTTTATTCCTATATTTTTATCATATGCATGAGCCTTTCAATTTATGGAAGGAAACATCTCACAAAAGTAAATACACGCATATCTCAGCAATCTTCTTTAAATACGACGGATTACGTGGATACGTCCTTAAAAATCCGAACTTACAAAAAACTTCCTATTTCCTAGAAATTTTCCAACTATCGAAACCGTTATACTTCTCACTGAATTACGTTGAGACATTTCTAATATGAATGAATGAATACCTATTACAGCAATAACCTAAATAAAAGTCACCGAAATTTCGGATGATATCAATTGATGTCCTAAGAGTCCAGTAATAAATGTAAATTAATCGCAAGACGTCTTAGGAAATCAACATCTTAAATTGATCAACTGATGACATTTATTAATATCTAAGATACGAAAGAAGAATGTAGCTGCTGTATATTTTCGAAATCCCAGAAGACAGCTCTTACCCGAGATACTTAAAATACTAGGGAAAAATCATGAAGTAATAAATATAGCAATAAAAGACACCTCTCAACAAGAAGTTAATACCGATACTGCGGGCGGAAAATAATAAAGATAACGAAATATGTTTAAAAAGCTAAAGCTAAAGAGTTAGAGAAAATTAAAACAACAAAAGATAAGGCTTAGAATAAGCATATTTGTGAAATCAACTGTATGATGTCAACACTCTAGCTTAATAACTAAATGTTATGACGCGGTCTTTCGTGCATCACATGATTAACCGAAACAAACACCTGGAAATAATTAATCTCCTTAAGTATATCACGGAACTAAGTCGTAAGTACTTGAAGCCATTTTAACTGTTCCCCTATATGTTTCGAAATACTGTTAAAATTATTTATGAATAATTACGAAAGAATCGACTATGTATGATCAAATCCGAAGTTTATAATATTTAGAAATGGGATTTGTAAAGTAAGAGAAGATATAATCAAAGCAGAAATAAATTTACTATAATTTTGAAAATGCATGCAAAATGGCAAAATACAAGGAACAATGATCAATCGCGTACATCACATATGAAATATGGAGATGAGGTAATACACGAGGAGATAATAGAGATTTTAATACGGCAATAGTAGTTGAATTTCAAATTCGATCTCAAACTCAATATTTTCGAATAGAATTATATTATATTTTCAATATTATATTCTAAATTAAACGAAAGTTTCCCGACGGAGACGTCTATAGACCTTAAATCGAAATGCTTCAAAAAATAACTCACAAATATTATTTGATCAATCAAAATGATTTAGAGGTTAAAAAACACTCCGTATGCCGTTTTTCGGCAAGTTTGTTTGTGTTTTTAAACCTCTAATTCATAAACAGCCAAACTTCTTTTTCTTACAATCAAAATAATACCTTCCAATGATAAGAAATCTATCAAAATAGAAATGCCAAAAACGAAAGACAATAACCAACTGAACTGAATGGCAATTCTCGATATTCCATTAGATATAATATTTATTAGACGATTCCTCCATTATCAATTTATCCTAGAGAGCCCCCAAAACTAAAGACTGAATCGAGCTAACTTCGAGACGTTTAGCGCGGTGAGGGATTTACTCTTCAGCGACAATCTGCATCGCATCGCATCGCATAGCCGTGATTACGCTTCCGAAGCATATCCCATCGTTCCCTGAGCTTCGCTGACGTTATTTCAAGTGGTCCTCCCGGCATAAATCATTACCTAAAAGATCAAGTTTTCCTACCAGAAATGGAGCTTAATTTAAATTAAAGCGCCGGCTGGGAGTTTACCCTCATCTTCCAAATGTCTGCCTCAGCGCATTCCGAGATGGGATCCAGCAGATTGGGGAAAGTTATGGGATGAAATACATTAGAGATCATTGTTTATACAAGAGGCACGATCGAAAAACTCCATTATGCAAAACAAACACCAAAGTTCCTATTTTTTGAGCCCACACTGTAATAAGTGGTTGATAACACTTCGGAACAAATGATATTCGGATACCCGAGGGAACTTGACGGTCAAACGATGAAACTGTTAACTAAGCCAATTTGCAGGGGAGTGCCACTTCGACCGAACACCACAGGAAGCTGGCAAATAACGTTAGGACGAGGGAATTAACTTCATATTTACATCGTGATACGTTTTTATCGCCGATTCCTCAGGTAGTGAATACTCTCGAAGAGAAAGATGTTTCGAAGCATTTTACTTTATCCTTGTCTCAAAGATTTCTTTCCTTTCGGAATCCAGTCAGAAAATTTCTCAGAGAAGGGCAATCTCCAAAATATCGAATAAAGATTGATTTGAAGGTTTAACTTCTCTTGACAAGATTTGGTAGCGTATATAATCATGGAATCGTAAAGTCTATTTTAATATCTCAAAGTCAGAATTCCAGCCGAGACTGTATCCTAATTTGGCAATAGTATTTTTGGTATCCATAAAACGTCACTTTACTTCATCTACAAGTGTACTTTGGAAGTGTTACATAAAGAAGTATTAAATAATCCTGAAAAAATTATATCGCGAAAGAATTAGTAACAAATTCGCCATCGAAATTCTTGCCTTCGATTTCAGATTCACACTAATCCACTGTAATTACGTATTCAATCACCATTTGAATAATTAAAAGACGAGATTTACTGCAATACCGCACCAGTGATTATTATATCGACGCTTAAACTGGACCTAATTCTCATTTCCACGAAGACAGGCTAAATTGGCTTTCCACTTACATTATTGGAACTTATAAATCCTGGTGCCACACAAGTATTTAGCGTCACTTTATTCTAAGAACTCTAACTTTTTCACAAATACAATATTGAAAATTACCAATGCCAAGCCTCAAGGTCGACACAGGATTTACATAGAATTGAAACATTCTCAAATTATATGAACGTGACTCGCATTAACTTTTAACAAGAGTAATCTACGACCAGCGACTTCCCGAGTTGAAATTATGGGAATGCATCGGCTTCTGCAACTCAGAATAACAAAACGATGCCAATGCACTGCTTTGCGATGCAAACTCTTTCGAAGAAAGTGGTGTCCACGTGGCTCGAATCAAGAGGAGAGAGTCTGTTGGCAACGCCGACGCCAGAGGAACGGAGACTGCTGGAGCCGACGGCCTCCGCATTGCCCTCGGGGATGAAGCCTCCAAGGTCTAGTGACGTCACAAGCATGCGGAGGCCCTCACGAAACGTCACGGCGGAAGAAAATAAGAGAAGCGTCGGAATCGGCGTCGATATCAGGAGGATCGCTGCCACGTAAACAAATCGAACGCACGAAGACAAGAATGGGGGAAATAGTTTATTTTAAATCTCATTCGCGATAAATCCCAAGAGCGTTTTACACAAAAGACATTGTCAAAATCGAAACTTAAAGAACGTGATTTAATCGTGGAATACAATGAGGTGGATAAATATAAAATGAAAAGTATTTTTTACATGTCTGATGCGTATTTACAGATTTGATCAACGACGGTAGTCCGCTATAAGGTAAGCTTCCAAATAGATAAATTAATACCAATAGTAGTCACGTATACTCTGACCAATTACATTCATACTTATTCTTTTGAAAAATTTATGAATGAACAAAAAGAAATAGTCATTCCTTTCGAGAACGGTTTGCTCGAAATACTTAAGCAATAAAAGTAGACTTCAGAGTTAAATATTTGTGGAATATTTGACCAAAATTCCAAATCTGTAGGCAAAAGTACAATCCCTAATGTGACAGCATAACATTCTATATCATTCTATGAATAGGGCTTCATAATATAGTCTTTCTAAATCAAACTGACAACCCATTGATTTAATAAACAATTACAATATAATATTAATCACAACAATCTCACCGCCCAACGCTAAGCAAATGTTCTACTTATATATTACCATTGAAGCCAATTCGTCTTCTTTACAAAGAATGGTAACGAAATATTAAAGATTAGAACACTGTAATAGTTGTGACGTTAACGGTAACTTTTATGAATTCTTTCCATTCATTTAATTTCTTATGGAGAAACGACAACACTAAACATTATAACCGCACAAGTGTATTGTAGTGGTCTGAAACAACGCGTGGAGCCCATTCACATTTGGGGGCCCCAAAAAGAGTGCGTCCGTTTACTATATGTTTATATGAAACCAAATCATCGAGTTCCGAATCCTTTACAGAGGAATACAAAGACGAAGTGTGGGTGCGGTGCTCTCAGCGAACCGAACGAGGTTCTGATCCCAACTGTTATCCGAAAAGCCATCAGAAAACATATTAATAAAACCTTTGCTGCAGGAGGGGTCTAATTTTCTACTGCATCACAAACCTCACCATTAAGAATAGTAAACAGATCGCATGAAAACCCGTAGTTTCCATTCCGCAAACAAAGATAAAGCCAATTTAAGGCCGTGGGCTACACAACTTCCAACTGAAAAGCGAACGAATTCTAGTGAGGGCCTAGAAGAGCTAGGCAAATTCTTCCGTGAACGCAACAGGTTAAGGAACAATTGAGAGGGGCAGCAAAGATGGCGTGGGGTCGAGGATCCGTTTCATATCCGTCCAGAGCCCCAAGGTCGTCCCACCGCCGCTCTCTCTTCGCTTGCACCTGCTCGATATTTTCCTTCCACTCCCCCGATATCTTCAGACCGCATCCCTCTGCACACACTTGCCTTCAATTCGAACATTCCTCGGATGTTTACCACTCCTTCGATCATTTCCTTCCTCTCTCATGAATATTGCTTTCGTCGCGGTTCAAATTATCTCCAAGAAGAGCTTTTCAAGACCCGCCAAAATGATTCGAAGAGGGTCACTTATCGTATATACGAAACTGTCTCATAACAGCGCAAAAAAAGAATTTATAAATGTTTTCATTTTCTAAAGTTTATCTAAGTCGATATCGCAAAATTTCACACTGAGAGAAATTAAACCTTTATTGATGTAAAGGTTTAGTTTTCATATCATATATTCTAATTATATATTAAACACTTCTTGAAAACATATCTTATATAAAAAGCAATTTCCAGCTCTGTATACTCTCAATCAACCGGTATTAACACTTTTGATAAAAAACAATAATTTCTCACACTGCTGATCGGATTTTATACTTGCCTTAACAGTAGAAGGTAATGGACCAATTCTAACGTATAAGCTCATATCTACAAACGGAATTAAGGAAGTTGTCCGAGAGATAGAAGCAGATGAAGTAGTAATGAACAAGAAACGCGGCAGCAAAGCATAAAAGAAAGAACGACAAATTCCAACATACAAACTCTAGCCAATAAGAAATAGGAACAAAAGATCTAGACGAACTATCAATCAATAAAAATGGTATCATCAGGCGACCGTAAAATGAGGTCCTAAAAGTTATTCGAGTTAAGCTGGACGATAAAATTGAACAGACGCCAAGAGGGCATGAAATCTTTTTCTGAGTCATTTCTGTACGGATGAAGAGTGTCAACCTTCCAGTGCACTCCATTCCCGCCCCCAACGAACCATTTTCCTCCTCGCGCTTCCTCAGCTGCCCCACTGCCTTCACCGCTTGTCCTCCGACCAATCAACAAATCCCCTTCAACCATTTATTGCCGCATGCGGGTGAACTTGTTTCCCATCGCGAGATGCTTTCGAAAGCCAGTGGAGGAAAAACTGTACAACAAAAAGGTAAATATGAAAGAATCCTATGTAACGTGAATTCGCTATTCAATACGAAACTGAGATTTTAAAATGAACGTTTAGTAATAAATACTATACAAGAATAAAATTAGGTTAAAGAAAAATATGCCAAGACTAAGAAGAAGAAATGAAAAGAAAGATATTTTCATACCGAAAGTCAAGTACAAATAGATTCAATTATCCCCTGTAAAATGAAGATATCTTTTAAATTGGCAAATAAAGAAAAAATTAGCGATAGGTTGAAACGTTGACCCACAACCATACATAATGTAAGCACAATACATTTTAACGTCGATTGATTACACGGTGAAAAAACTAATAAACGATACCAATTCAGCAAAATATCATTTTCCATGCAGGAGAGTTGCCTCCATATATAAAACTGCAGGGATTTCACCAATTACGAGACAAAATAACAGCTAAAAGAACTTTTAGCAGCTATTTCACGTAACAATCTCCGGTTTTAATACCACATATTTACATCAATTTGAATGTCTACTAACTAAGCTTTAAAATATTATTACCAAATTTTGATACTTTACAGCTAAAAAACACACATCTTTAAATATCAAATCGTAAACGAAAACGAGCAAATAAACACAACGGACGAGATTAACTTTTCACTGTATAAGAATCCAAAAGTAAATATTATCGTACTATAATTTCACAGGCGGTCGAAAGAAGCGCCATATTTCCAAGAATTGGACCGGCATTTCCGCTCGAACAAGGGAGCATTATTAAGAACCACATTCATCGCTTCCGTTACCAACAAATACATTCCGAATCAAAACCGAAAAATTATTTTCCCATCTTCTTAAGATGGAGAAAAAGATCAACGCGATAATCGGGAGATGCACAGGGAATTTTTCCATTTCATTAGAGAAATCTTTTCGAACACTATCTTGTGAGCCGGTTTCTCCGCTCTCTTCACTGCTCTTGGGTGATGAGTCACAAGAGGTCTCGTCCGCTATGCAAATTCGAAGAGCAGGATGGGCTACGAGAGATCTTTTTCACCTCTTTGCGGATGTAAAAAAAATTACGTGTTGTCGTAGCGATAAGGACCAGCATGAGGAGAGATGCCGGTGAAGTATGCGCAAATAAAGGCAGAAAACGGGTTAACGCCCTCGCACCGCCAATTTAGCAGACGCAATCGCTTCTCTGGGATACTTTAACGAGCGAATCGACCGCCAAAATACACTTTGAGCGGATATTCAATACACTGAGGCACCTTTCGATTAGAGGAGAATTTTTGGAAAATTATTCCTTCAAGAAACTTACCAGTGACGGCTTTAATTTTGTATTCCTCAGATCCTTAGTTGTAAAACCCAACAATTTTTAAATCATCGCTATTTGTGGCAATGTTTTAGTGAAGTTCGAAGACTTTGATCCTGTAATTATTCATATATTAAATAACGTCCCGAGCAAATCCTCCGATCGTTTCCAAAGTAACCGGCAAACTCGACTATTTCGAGAGGGCAATCTTATGGAACACTATTCTAAGAAATATGTTACCTTTCACACCAATTTAAATGAGGAATTAAAGAACTTAATCCGAGTTAGAGGGAGGGAATCGATAACCACAATGAATAATTCATTGTAGAACCATATGGTCCGTCAATTACGAAGGTTACCGGACGGGGACAATGAAGATTCATCGCACATCCACACGAAGCGATTGCAGCGCCATTGTGAGGGCCTTGGCAGAGATTGTCGACTACTGTTGAACATCCGATCTAACAGCTCCTGCCCTCTGTCACACTAGACGGGAACTCGTTGAAACTCAGGGCTGTTCATTGGCGGCATTTCGAATTAATATGAACTGACGATTCCGTGAAGACAATCCTTATCACAGCAAAGTAAATCAATTCCATCTCTAGTTAATTTGAAATTAAACCGTTAGTAAAATAATCCACTGAACAATGGCTATATCCGCGCTGAAACCAAAAATAAAGAATAACTTACCTCTGGAAGAAATTATGCAAAGTAAACCATGGGCAGTTGGTTCAAGGACAAAATGAGTCGACAAAATCCCTCAATCAATCAATCTATTGCAGCTACACAGCGAAACTTTCCCCCGCAAAGCGAAACAAAGAAAAGCTTATCGAAAGATTAAACGTCACTAAAGAAGAATGCAATTCCTTCAGATATAGATGACAAAAGACGTTCAAAAGTTAACCACACCCAAAAGACACAAAAGGAGTCCTCTCTGTCAATTCCGATAACATTTGATTCATAGAGATAAACATCAAAGCATTTATGAGCAAAACAGTCTTTGAAGTTTGAAAACTGAGCAACTTTTGGCTCTCCAGTGTTGGGCGAATGTACACACAGACACATACTTTCTACTTTATTTACAAAGAGAAGAGAATATTTTACCGACGTCCAAAAATGTATAATCGCTGCTAGAAAAAAATCAACATTACGAGTTAAGGAGAAAAAACTCAATAAACAACGGATAAAAGAAATTCCGACCGGAAATTGAAATGAAAAGTTATCTAGGTGAATTTTTAAATCATTGAACCTTTATCCGTGTGAAAATGAGAAGCTTCCCGCAGATATTGCGTTAAAATCATTTCCATTCGCGGAATGGAAACACATTTGAGAAAATACAAAAAATATAAAAGCATTCGAATGTCGTAGACACGCAGGAAAAGTCGGATTTCTTCATGAAAAATAGTTTCTGATTCCTTCGAAATTATTTTTCTTTGGAGAGTTCCAGACTTTCTTTGGAGCAATTCGAAAAAGCAGAAGGGGAAAAGAAAATAAAGTGTCCCCAGTCATTCGAGATTGTTACCATGTACGCTCTCTTCCTTCGCTTCTATATAAACCAATCAAAGAAACGAAAATGCAAGGCGGCAAACAAATTCAATTTCATTTTAATATTATTATAAAACTCTTTATTCGGCGAGGTTATATCGAATGCGTCTCAAAATATCTCCGAGATGTGACAGCTGAGCTCACTTCTNATATGAAACAAATGAAACAAACATATATGAGTATTCAGTATGAATATGAGTATTCCTTTTCTTCTAAATCTTTTCAGCTACAAAAACTTTGAGGAAAGGTTACTTCTCAAATTTGATACAATTTATAATTAAAAACTCGAAGAAAATATCAACATACAGTTTTTGTTCCTCTATATTTTAACACGAACAATTACTGGGCATGGCGAATATATACTAATTATAACAGTTTACTTCTCATAATAACTTTATCACGATTTAGTTCTTTCTGCTCTATCCAATGCACGGCAGCTCACGCTTAATAAGCAATTTCATTTTTGGGTTCCCAATTTCTTTCCAAGAAATTACGTTGAGAATAAGAACACATAACACCTCCGTGACTAGGGTAAACTAAGTGCAAACCAGGGACACATGGAAACTGAAGGGTTTCAACGGAGAGCTCGTTACGTTGAACTCACGAATTCTTTTCGGAAACAGGGAAAAGTCATCAACTAGCAATAACTGCAGGCAAATAAGCCATTATGAGCAGCGGAAAAGTTTTACTAGTTATAAGAGTGACGACATCAAAACATTTATTACCTTTCGTGTTGAGTAATTCGAGGATACAGACAGAATCTAACATCAACTCACGATAAAGCCAACCTACATAAAGGAGCTATCCATACGATATGGAACATTATACATTCATTATACAATATAACATACTACAGACCACATAAATACTTGCAAGTGAAAACTAACGCACTTAGTCATAATTTCCTTTGTCTTCGAAATTATACGAATGGTAATTCAGGTAAGTTTACTGGATATCGAGAAAAAAATAATTATGTAATAAAGTTCGTATTTTCTGTGAAGGACCTCTTCTTCGCCGAAAAGATCGAATAAAATCACAAAAGTGATGCAGAAAGCAGTGGTGTGGATTCATGAAAGAATATTTATTTTAACATTCGCTTTGGCACTCGCATTAGAAATGCAATCGCAAGAGTCGGCAGCTGCCGAAGAAATGAATCCACCACACAATCCAAAGGCTTTTTTCTAAATGCTCGAGTTACGCAATCAGACCCTCACTTCATATGGAATACGCTGGTTAACTTGAAGGCATTGTATACTATAAACATTCCAGTAATAAATTAAAATTCTTATATCCAACAGAGAAAATGAAACATGGAAATCGTTGATAATAATATAAATAAATAAAAATCGAAGATCGACGTCTTCATTAGCATTTTCCAGAGAACTTCCTGAGAAGTGTATCCGATCAATTTCGCGCATAATTAAAAGATAATAAGATAAAATATACATAATTAAGAAAAAGGGTTTCAATTTTATTCATCTCCATTTTGTAACGCCGCGAGGGAACAAACCCTGTCAAAATAAAACCAAGCTCAAGACTTTACATAATATCTTTCATTAAGAATATTAAAGGATAGCGCCTACATTCTCATGACTTCGACAATTACTTCAGATACGTTCCAGGGAACAATCGTCTGAGTGAGAAACAATACGTCCCTAAAAATGCATTCCCACGGATTCCTGAATTTGCCCGCAAACATTGTACGTAGAACAGCGCGATTCGTTTCCCTTTGGAAACTAAAACAAGCATCGAGCTAATGCATCGACTGCAATTAACGGAGTGGGCACACACATTTTGCTCTATTCATTGCTGAGACGGCGAGATCGATATAGGACATGATAAAGCCCTGACCTCCTGACCTACTATTTTCCGCAGCACGGCGACCTATTTAGACCCTTCCAGGATTGTATTTTTTAAGTTGTTTGACACCGATATGCCTCCATGGAATTCGGAAGCGATTTGAAAAATTAGAGCGGATAAAGGAAGGATGCGCTCACAGGGAAAAAAGGTCTTCGTTTAATCTAAATAATATTTCAACAAAAATGATTAACTCGCCAAATATAACCTTGGGAACTATTTACCAAAATTAAATCGCAGTTAAATAAAAAAGTAAAAACAATAACATTCATGGTGTGTAAATGGTAAACATGACATCCTAAGGGTTAGTAAGGGCAATTGTTTGAACCCCTAAGGTTGTCTATTACAATACATTTTGTCTCTATTAAAATATTTCTCAGGAAGGCGGATCCCGGGTTATGTGTTCTACGAACAGGTCTCAAAGATCCTCTCGAATACCTGCGTAACCGTTAAAGGAGTGTTTTAAATCTCTTTTGCAATTGTATTAGTCACTCAATTGACATAAAACTGTAGATTCGCCAAAATTGCATTAAACGCTTTAATAATTGCGTAATAATAACAATTACCCTTGGTTCCAATGCTAATTGCGTTGAAACAGAATTCTGAATATAATTCCAACGCGCTTCTGCAACATTAGAGCAATGATCGTCCTGTGATTCATTCGATGGTGGATTGTTTTGTTTTGACTCGAACACGACCTGAGCTATTACTGATATTTTCATCTACATCTACATAAGTACCCTGCAAGCCGCCTTCCGGCGTGTGGCAGGGGGGCAGGTAAACACCAAGAGTAGAATTACTTCTTTAATTTATTATTATCGCGTATCGTTCTCGGAAAAAAGAGTCTCTAAAACGACTTGTCCTCGCGTCTATTTCTCTTATTTTACGCTCACTGTCCGATCGGGCAAAGTAAAGGCAAAGTTCATTTGAGATTTATGTTCTCCAAAAAACGAAGAATTCTCTTTTAAATATTTGCACATACTTCCCAAGTCAATTAAAATAAGACGTTCAACTATATTTATATTTAATTCTCAAACTCTGACCTACTATCCTCGTTTTGAAATGCTTCCATTTTCACTATCATTTCCTTAAATTTCAGAAGTTAATTACTCCACAAGCGAGCAATTGATAGAGCGTCCCGAAAAATTGTTTTAATACATAAAGTAAAATTCTCACTGGCGATACAATTTCTATTATTTTATTACGAACGAAATTTTACAAAAATTCAAAAGCTTAAGAGTAATCTCATTAAAATAAATTAAATGATTACTTCATGAGAAATTTATATAAAACATCCGTTGTTACACTCTCAGCTAAGCCTTCATAAAAAATGACCTTTTATGGGAACGGTTGTTATAATATACATTGGGTCTGTTCCAACCATCGATTTTTAACTTTAGATTATTTCGCTGAAGCAATCAAGTAACAAATTTCGAGGATTGTAGAATATTCCACGGAACGAATCCGACGTGATGTAGAACACATTCGCTGTTTTTAACTTGAATTACTTGAATCACAATTAACGCCAATATAACTGTGTACGTCAATTTCACTAATACTTTAGCTATTTCCTTAGTTGGAAAGCACTTTATTATGGAATGTGACGCTACGTAAAAATTTAGGAGAAAACAGCAAAAACTCAGGGAGCCTTCATTAGGCAAACGGAACCGTTGACGAAGAACTTTGGAAGAAATAAGGCTTAAACAAAGGATAAATCTACTCAATAAATTTAGAGAAAGCACGTTCACAGATGATGTAGCTGACATAATACGTCCCCCATGTTATTTAGGCCGTTCTGATACTGCGAAGAAAATCAGAGAAATAGATGCTAGAGCAAGTCGATTCTAAAATTCATTTATTCCTTGAACGATACGCGAAATCAATCGATTAGTGAAGTAGAGTCATGGTGCCTTGCACCCGCTGCCACACGCCGAAAGGCGGCTTGCAGGGTACCTATGTAGATGTAGATCCTTGTGAAATATAACACGGAAGGATCGGTTAAATCCTTATTTTGGAGATTTGGTTGAATGGGGAGTAAAGGGTAAGGAAAGAGGACGGTGATAGAGGGAAGAATTCTGATTAAAGTGCATACGACGTAAATTACAATAAGTAATAAGTCTGGTGGATAAAAAACAAAGCAGTGCTGGTGGTAATAAGTCTTAATTAATGGGATGATTCAGAGACTGAAGGCGTTGAGATGCGATGAGTTAAATAAGTACTCCATGTACGAGAATAAAAGAGAAGACAATTTGTAGAGCCATACAAAAAGCAGTGAAAGCGCTGTATCAAGGAAAATGAACGTCCTTAGAGTAATGTATACCTCAATGTGTTCATGAGCGTGTTCCATGCATTTAAGAGAGCTCTCCATAAAGATAAATGCATAAAAGCAACAACACCAATAACAAACAAGAAAAAAATATCGCGCTACATCTTTCATTTAACATTTTTACAATCCATTACGTTGCATTAATTTTCTTTTTTCTGATCTTTCATAAACTTGATTCGTACGAGCCATTCCTCCATTTATAAAGAGCCACATATTATCGCACCATCTAAATAGAGGGAAATAGTCGCACAATGCAAACGCTTCCATTCGTTAGGAGATGAAAAAACTATAAACAACCACCTTCTCATTGTAACAATCAATTCAGACGAATAAATTCAATTGATGAAATAATTCAAGAACATCTCTTCATGTTATTCTAAGAGTAATAAAAATCTAATCAACTTACCAATGGCGAAGAAATTACAGTCGACGCACGCGACTAACAGGAGCGAAAATCCACTGAAACTAATAGTAAATGGCAATTTCCTTGACGAGGAATAAGGATTTATAAAAGAAAAAGGAAAAAATGCAAAAAAGAAAGCGTTTCTGCCGTGGAAGCGACGATTGAGGAGAAGAGGGGATAAAAAACACAGAAACCCTTAGAAAGAGCGAAAGATTTCTTTTCAGTAAGCAGTTGAACGTGAAGGGTGAGAAATAAACAAAGCAGCGTTTCTGATTTCTTCCAAAAATCTCTCCTCCGATTTACATTCTAATCATTTCCTCTTCCTTAACTCTATGTATTTATTTCACTCTATTCTGTACTTCAGTTACATTTCCGAAGCAATCACTTCATTTCACTCAATACATCTGACTGCCGTAACTGTCTTCCTGTCGACGTTGGAACAAATGCGACAGAATTTTCCACTTGTCGCCGATTTTCTACGTCGAAGTAGAAAAATGGTCTTTGGAATTCACACGCGATTTATTCACTTTGTGAGAAAAACAACCGCATTTGGTAGAGCTCTATCGGTTGATATTTAAATCGGTTGATAAATTTAAAGAGAAGGTCTGAAAATAAGGACATCGATAAAGGGGCACTGAATTTGATATTTAAAACAATTCCACAACGCTACAGCTTGGTAAGTTCCACTTATAAATTGCGCTTTGCATTTATAATGAGAAGCAAATAAACACAGGAATGAACACCCACAATTGTAACAAATTTACGGAAATAATACTTCTTTTGTTAGTTTCAATGCTCGTCTAAATCGTTTCTTCTTTTAAAGCGATCAAATAAAGCCACGGACTTGCATTTATGAACGCGTCTTAATTACGTTTTATACGTGACATATCGAGCGTTTATTTCCGTGACGGAGAGCGCGTCAGTGAAGAAGAAGAAATTCGACCTTGTGGCGATCTTAGGAAGAATTTCTATGCGGGCAAGTGAAGGGGATAACAATAGATTAATAGATCGGAATAAAATCGACCATCGGAAATACTTTTAGCGACACAGATTTTCCGATTTAAATGCTTAAAGATCGTGGCTGTACGCCATGTTCTTGCGCGACGTTTCGTTAACGCCAAAAAGAACATCTCAAACCAAAAGTACAACGGATTCCATTTTTCGAAATACTCTTTTAAATAAACCTTATATAAGTTATCGGAGTACGCAATCTTCGGAACAGTTCGATCCTCTCCTTTGAATTGGAGATAATATTAACTGAGGCCGTAAATGAGGAAAGGAAGGCTATTACAATTCTCAAAATAATTTGAGACGAAGCGCTTGAAAAACTGCGAAATGAACGGTAAATAAAAATGGACAACTTTAGCTGAAGTATAATTTTAATCCTACGCTTATTTTCTTAAAAGAAAGATAAAGGAAACTTCCCAAGGAGAAACGGACATGAAAAAAGTCTGATGGAACCGGGACTCGAGCCATTCGGGATACCCATACCCATTTTCGTTTCTTTAATAATCAGTTAGATACACGAAAAAAGTATGAATTTACTTAATAATATTATACCACAAATATATTACTGGATCAGTTCTTTATACAATGCATAGAAAATGACTTACCACAGCATTTCTTGAAACACTTCGTATTTGATTGCAGTTGTGACTGCAGTTCACCAGAAATGCTATTCAATATGAAACAAATGAAACAAACATATATGAGTATTCAGTATGAATATGAGTATTCCTTTTCTTCTAAATTCCTCCGTGTGAAAGCAATTTCCTCAGTCCCATTTTCAATGAAGCACACTTTCAAAAGCACACTTGCACCTTAAAGAAAACTTTCAAAGGAATTGCGTAAATCTTATAAAATAAAAAAAATCTACCGCTAGGAATAGATCTAGAGTCTGTTAGGAAAACGAATTATCTAATATAGATAATTCAGTCAAAGAGGAAAGCTAATGTAATGAGCCAAATTACTGCCCTTAAAAGGATTTCATTTTGTTGTCTTGAAAATCCGTTTCTGAATAAAGTACACATGTATAAGGTTAAATAACTCCACACAAAGATCTTGAACAACTTTTACCTTTAGATTGTTTTGTTAAATTAAAGAATATTATAACGCCGGGTTCTAAAGTGAACTTTAGTTATCATTCATTTTAAGTTAATTATACTAAGAAATGTATAAATAATATTTATTTATTTTCATTTCCACTGCAATTTGGCCTTTTAGTCAGGTGGCAGCGCTGGAGGGGAGCAGAACATATTAAACATAGGATTGCCTGGAATTCGCCCAAGAACAGAAGAGAAAACCCTCCAAAAACCTCCTGTAGGCAATACATTACATTACATAAGACACATACATTACATTACATAAGACACATACAATTAAGTACATACACAGTGAGATTTACATAAAAGATATATGTATATAGCCATGTGTATAATATTAAGTCATAATTCAAGATGTCTAATTCAACACACTATAAAGTTACATAACATTAAATTACAGCTTTAAACTATGGAAGATTAATGTTTAAAAATAGATTTAAGCTTATTTTTATACATTTTTACATTTTCGGCATTAGAATGAGAACTTCTCCAGCTAAAGCGTTCAATTCTCTAATACCCCTATTAACGAATGAGTATTTCGCGATATCTGTTTTCTGTTTGCGTTCTTTGATTTTTAATTCATGATAGCCTCGTCCAATATAGCTAGGGAGCTTAAACCTGGATTTCAGTTCGTCCCACCCCTCCGCAGAATTTCATGCTTTGTACATCCCAGCTAATCTAAATATTTTCCGTCTCGACTCTAATGATTCCCACTTCAAATGAGCTAGCATTCTACTTACACTTTCTTTTTTCTTGTGTTTGCCGACTACGTAGTACCTAGCCGCCTTCCTTTGTACACCTTCGAGCTTCTTAATAAGGCCTTTTTTATGAGGATTCCATGCACTCGTTGCATATTCTATAATCGGCCTGACCAGTGATTTGAACGCTCTTTCCCTGACTTCTTTCCCATTCCATTTTAGGCTCCTCATTACAAAATGGAGATTCCTGTAAGCCTTTGCGACTATGTTCTCGACGTGCTTTCCCCATTTAAGGTTCTCGGTTAGCTTGACGCCTAGATATTTGCATTCGGTCACGGCAAAAATGTTTTCGTTGTTAAGGGAGTAGCTGTATTATAGACTTTCTCCTGGAGAACTTGATATTCTTACATTTACTAACATTAATTTCCACCCCGTTTACTTTAGTCCACTCGGCTAATTGATTTAAGTCATTTTGTAGAAGTTCGCGATTCTGAGCCTCCGTTATACGCCTATATATGCAGTCGTCGGCAAATAATCTGATTTTGGACTTAATATTTCTTTTTGAGCGACCTAATTTTTCTGGTATAATACTCAGGATCTGGATTGTTTTTTATACGCTTCTTGGAAACATAAATATTAATACCCCTGAAAATAATGTCCTTATGTCTCCGCCACATCTCTTCAACCGAACTTCCATTGCTTACCCACTCTGAATAGTTACGACGTAGGTAATCCTGGAAGCCGATATTATCTGCTTTACCGTACGGAAAAATTTCAAAAATTTTTGGGGCCGGCGTCCGTTTGGGCGAATCCGAATTTAAAACAAGTTCTACTGCCTCATGGTCACTTATTCCCGGAATCGAGCTCGTGCCGATTAGTGAGTATAAGGGATTTAAGACATCTAATGTGTTAATTGTAAAAACATCTAATGTGTAATATTACGGTGCCTAAGAAAGCAACTCGAGTTTTACTCTTCTTAAACATCCTCCAATGAAGGATTCCTTTAGAGCTCTTTCTTCGATCTCAAAATACAGCTTCGACATTATTTCCTTCTCGTCTTTGAATAAAAGAAACCTAAGAAGCACATCTTGACCCGAAGAACGACATTTCAGAACCATCAGGAAAATTAGACAAAAGCTCACATCTGACCTATTTATGACTCCAAAACGTGTATTGCATCCAAGATTTTCATCCATTACAAAGTTTTTCTTAATGAACCTAACTGTTCGGAACGGAGTCTTAGCAGCAAAGTTTTTGATTATGTTTTTAAGAAAGTGAAGAACATGATTGAGAATGATCTCTAAATATTCGATTTCAAGAGATTGGAAAATGAGTTTCCTCAGACAAAGAGATGAAGAGCCTTCTCTTATCGGCCGCATAATGCGAGAGAGCCGCGATTGAGGGGCGTATTCCCTATATTGCCACACTCACAACGAATTAATGCAATCGTCAACTAAACCAGTCTAATGTTTTCTAATTTATTTTCACTTGACGTCATTCGCGAGGCTGAGAGACAAAATAATACAAGAAACTGAGTTAGTTTCAAAAGGTGAATGAATGATAACGAAAGGATGGTCCGTAGGTTCCCCACCTGTCTGAGGTCTGCTTTCTTCAGATTAAGAAGGAATCGCAGTTATGGGCATGGCGGGAAAAAAAAAGGTTCTAAACACACTGATCTAGCCTATATTCGTTAAAATGCCACGAGATACAACAATCATGTGACCAAACATACCTTTAAACTCCTCTGAATTCACTGAGTTGTAATTTTATCATGCTGAAGTTGACTTTAGTGCTCTTACCTGAAATTGAAAAAAATATAATATGTTAAAGAAACGAACAAATAAAATCATAGAACATAAGTGAACTAAGGATATTAATTAACACCAATGTTGACTAAAATATTCTTAAATTTATAGACAAAACTGGGCAATATTGCATGACTATGCTTCACAATGAATTTCACAACTGCGCCGAAACAAGTCAATACTTAGACTGAAATAATAACATTCATGGAAAAGCGGTCAAAAAACAATTATCCGTAATAAATGCCCTAAGTATGACGTGAAATTTCACTAATGACGGTGCTGAAGCAAAGCTTACACCTAAGAATTCCAATTGCAGCACAGATAATTCCAGAACACAAGAAATGATTTATTTACGGGAGATGATATATTCAAAACGTTCCTTAAATCAAAACTGCTTTTTTGGAGCGAATATGTAAATAAGATTGCGTCCCTTTCAAACAAAGTAAAGTTAGAGACTTGGATAAATGCGAGTTATACCGCTAGCAGAAATTAAAGGAGATAGATGAGTGTAACGAGGAAGAATTGCATCAAAGAGCGACGAAGAAGCGAACTGATAAATCGACGCCTCGTTTGAACTGAGCCCATTAAAGAGATATCATTTGCTAGCACATCTGAAAGAATATGTCCACACTTAATGTACTGACCACGAGCATAGTATTCTTTAAAAATTCCTCTTCAATATCACCAGATACAGAGAATTTAATAAAGCCCCTCGCTATTTCAAAATGTCAAACGATGAATTTTTATAGAATAGCAATAATGAAAATGCCAGGAATGAGTTGTTCCTGCATATTTAAGAAACGAACTATGGATATTGTAAAAAAATCCTTATCACGCTACAAGTTATCTGAGAGCATACATGGAACTCAACTCTACCAACAAAATTTCATGATTCACTCGCATTTGCAGGAAAACGTTAGGGCAAAACCAATTAACTACAAAATAGATTAACCTAAGTCTAATCAAGAAAAAATAAGTTAATTGGATAAAAAATACTCCATACTCGATTTCAAAGCAATATTTACGAAAAAAAAATTGAAAAGACTTCATAATCCAATCTAAGACGGTTATATCTCGTAAAGTAATTCGTAATTTTAAATTTGCAATTACATTTAAACCCCGCAAGCCGCCAATGGCGTGTGGCAGGGGGTGTAAAAACACCGATAATCCTATCACACCCTAACTGCTATCAGCTTCTCTAATACTTCGCGGGAAGACCAGAAGTGACTATCTGTCCTCACAATCACTTCCCTGAATCGCTTCTTAGTTTTCTCTCAGAGCTCTGGCACGTTACTAACTGGAATAACAATATCAGATATCTCGTCGATGAGATCTGTAGCGATTAACTTTTCGAAAAGCTTACGTCGGTAATCAAGTCTTCTATCCCTAAGCGAAGTCCACCAGAGGGATTCTATCATATCCAAACCACTACTGTCGAATCTAAAATCTCCCTTGACAAACCTAGCTACTCTACGTCGAATCATCTCAAGATCGGAGACTAAACCTACTTCGAGAGGATCCCAAATCGCACATCAATACTCGCGGAAACATCGAATTAGGGAAATGTACGATATTTCCTTTACCCTTGATGAACATCCCCCCAGAATCCTACTGGCTAACATTTGCATCCCGTTTGCCTTTCCTATTACGCTTCGAATATGCTCTTTGAAGGAAAAACTAGTACTAAGCGTAATTATTAGGTATTTATGATGTCTCACGAACTCCATAGGATGTCCTGAAATATGATACAGTGCGGTGGTAATATTGGAAGAACGCGTAAAAGACATAACTACGCACTTATTTACATTCAAGTCGAGCTACCAATCACTGCACCAACCTGAAATAACGTTTTGGTCGTTCGGTAAACAGACGGTGTCATCAAGTGATACGACCTCTCTGTAAATAACAGTATCATCGGCGAATAGCCTAACCTTACACTTCACGTTATCCACTAAATCGGTAATGTAGATTGGGAACGAGTTCAGAATGATTTCCTTAGGAGTAGCTGAACTAATATGCAATCGGATGAATTTCAAGCTGAAGAAGATGACGCTGCTTTGGGAAAATTTGAAAAAGTCATTCATATACGGAGTGAGGTTTTATTATTATTTATTTATAGCGTGAGTTTTATTATTGTTTATTAAGCTATTTTCATTTCCAATATCTTCTTTAAGAGACTGGATTAGAAATCGCAACGTAATGCAGGTTTACAAAACGGGCTCATTACATAGAACCGTAAGAGAAATTCAGAATAAGAAAAAAATTCCGTGATAAATAATAGTGGAATTAATTTAATGAAACGTCATTACCAAAACCAAAAGTTGACGAATCGTGCTTCCGCAATGGTTTAAAGCCTTGGATATGAAAAGAACATAAAATAAAAATTTCTGCGAAAAGTTACGTATCCCAAGAAGAAATAACGTGAAGCAGTTGATAGCCTCTTGTATCCTTGAAGAAGTCGGGACATTATGAAATGTGAAACATGGCAATGAGTAATTGCGTATAAATGTCTTCTTCTTCCGCACGCTCCAATGCGTCCCTTCGTGCATTCTTGAACACGCTTTTTCCACCATTTCATGGCATGATAAGGGAACACATATGGTACAATCCATGTGATAAGTAATCTCGTCCTTAATCAAAAGATAAGTTGAACGAGATTGCGGAATTTACCCTCAGATTATTAGCAGATTTGAACAGCGGCAACAAATTTCCATTATTCCGTATTCGCAATGTTAACGCGTCTCCTAAATTCACGAACGAAAGCTACGCCTTGACGCGATATTTCGAAAAAAAGCATCGAATTAAAACAACGTATAGAAAAAGATTAAAGCTCCCTTTCAAAAAATACCATTTTCATAGGAAGTTTTAACAATCATCGAAATGAATTTGAGTAAATAGATACGTTGGATTTAAAAAGGACGCATTTCATCGATCATTGAACGTGAATAACTTTTACTTCCCAGATTTGATCGGGGAAATGAAACACCCGAGGCGGACCAAAACTAGTAAAGTGGTGGGAAGCAGCACTGTCATATTAGGGTAGAGGAAGAGGGTTCCAGATTGCCCTACATCAATACCCTACAAGCCGCCTTTCGGCGTGTGGCAGGGGGGACATTAAGGCAGGGCCTAAATGTCAGCAACTTTTAGGCGACAATCACATAATTAATTGCACGGGCTAAAATACTGCGATGGGAAGGCAAAGGAAAACCACCTCATTACTTTCCCTACTACAGATCGTCATGGCTGAGAATTTAACTATGGCCCTCAGTTCCCAGCAGGTCTTAAGTGACCAGAGGGTGCGAAGAATCCCTGGGTCAGCAATGCCTTTAGGTACATGTAATGTCAGATCAATTTATGAATCAGGTAAAATTCATAACGTGATACAAGAGATGGAAAGATTGAAGATATCCTCGACTTGAGTGAAACGCGATGGCCGTCTACAGGAGAAACACTAATAAATCAAACACAAGTATTTCACTCAGGACACACATCACTGGAACGGAGTAGCATTCATTATTAATAAACGATTAGTACAATCCATTATAGGCTTCATGCCAATATATGACAGCGTTGCAGCTATTCAATTACAAGAGGCTCAAATGAAAGTAAATATAGTTCAGACATGTGCACCAACAGCTGACAAAGATGAAGAAGATTTAGAAAAATTCTACTATGAAGTTGATCGAACTATGAATATTGTACAATCAAGAGATGTTACAATCGTTATGGGAAACTTTGATGCAAAGGTTGTTAAGGGAAAACGAGAAGACTTTATTGGAGAATTCGGAATAAGAAATGAAAGAGGTGGAAGATTAGCACTCTTTTGTCAAGAAAACAACTTGTTAGTGATCAATACATACTTCAAACTGGCAGCAAGACGTTTATACACATGGAAATCCAAACCCTTCCTTAAAGCTCACCATCGCTACTCGCAGCCTGGGTGATCAAAAGAGTTTCGACAAAACCTTGCACAAGGTTATGGATCCGACAAACAGAAATATGGACATAAGGGTAAAGAGAGGAAAACATGAAGGAATCCAAAATCTCGTCCGCCCTTCGTGGAATGATAAGATGGAAGAAGGGAGAGAAGTGCGGCGAATCGAGAGATGAAAAGAGAGGGAAATGGGATTTGGGAGAGCGTGTGAGAGAGGGATTCCACCGCAGATGGACCCGCCAGCGCAGAATCATTTCCTCGCAGGAAATTAAACCGACTTTCCCCCGCCATCTCCGCACCCTTTCCTTCCACCTCTCTCATAATATTTATAAAGGAAAAATCCTTCTGATGCTACTTAGAGCGAGCATTTGGTAAGTCGGTTCGACAGAAAGGCTCGCATTTGGGAAAGAGATAACGGGGAAGAGAGCTTTCGGCAAAATCAGTTTCCGAAGCAACGGTACTCTGGATTCGCTTCTTCCATTTTCACCACGGAATCATCTTGCGAAAAAATCTGCTCCGAAATCCTAATCTACGAGGGATTAATGCATTCGAAAGAGTCATGGATGGGAAATAATCTTTTCCGATTCGAGCGTGGGAAGAATAACACTGGAAAAAATTTAATAGTAAAAATTTCAAATAAAAATTACAAGCACAGAGATCAGATGAGGATCCAGAAAAAGAATTAAATGTTTCCGGAAATTAAGAAGGTTACAGAGACTTATGTCATCAGACATGATTTTTACTATCAGAACCTGCTTTTACAAAAACAGGACAGTTCTATACACATTTGTAAAACAGAATAATGAAGAGAATAAATATTTTTAAGTCAACCTTTTTCTCCGTAGCGCAGTTAGACCCCAACTACTGCTACCCCGATAGACGGTTTACACTGAATGTGTGTGCATAAAGAAAGTGCATTTGAACAAGTGCAGCAACGGATCTAGAGACCCTCCAAGTGGGGGAACCGGCAGCTGCCAAAAAGGGGGGTGGGATTCAAGACAATTTCCTAATGAATTAATCACCAAGTAGCTTTTTAAATATGATTTTGTGGCGATAAGTGAAATAGTGATCGCGGAAAAGCTTCACGACCTGATTTTGATCCAAGCTCATCGTCAAATCCAAGGCAAACACTACACACTGTACAAAGTCGCCAATGGGGCGTTCGTCCCCTTCGACACCACCCCCCCCCCCCCCCCCCCCTCTGGATCCCCTAATGGATAAGGCAAAGGTATAAACGAATAGCCGCGCGGATGGAAACCGATACAGATGCGCAAAATAGCGATATATCTGCGAATCGATATGAAAGACCCTTTCTAACCTATGGTTCAATACCCAGTCATGTAGCTTTTCAAATTCTGCTTCTCCTCGTTACGTTTGTTGGTTTTAATTTAATATCGAATTTACAGGAATACAAAGGTACAAGATAGAACAGTGAATTTCTTTCGTAATCTTAGTGATATTATAACAATACTAAGACAATTGATAATGATAATTTTGAATAAAGGATACGACTAAGAATGCCTTGAAAATGTATTTGAACAAGTGATATAACGCTGTTGACGTCAAAGACCAAATGTACGTAAAGAAGCTTCTTGTGGCACACAACTGCTATGCGGCACATCAGCTGATAAGCGTTGCCTTAGTCAAAACGGTAAGACACCAAAGAAGGCAGAAGTGTAAGCTCATAAAGCAATAAAATCGAAGAAGCAAACCTCAGTCATCCCTTAATCTAAGTAGTAAGTGGAGTGGGGAGCGCAATATTCATTCCAAGAGTCGCCCGGGGAGATGGTCCATTACAGCCGTTACAAATTCATCCTCAAGTAGTAGTATTGTTAAAAGTGCTTCGACAGCTGAGATAATTTCGCCCGTAGGCCCCCACCGGGAATCGAACCCGGGACCGCTTTCACAGAAGTCGATCGCGTTGCCCACTTGGTTATCCGGGAGCCCAACCAATCCTCAAATCAATCCGAAAAGTACAAATATGAAGCGTGGAATAGAGCTGCGGAAATATTCGGTCCAAATACTAGGGATCCCATATATTTTAATAGGATATTGGGTACAGATAAATTCAGATGGTAAGGCGATATGTTTACAATCACAGACGAAATTAAGCGTTCAACAACAGCAATATATTTAAAAGTTTCTAATACCATACTTTGATAGAATATATTTATTGTCATTTGTTATAGTTTTATTAATTTTTTCTCACTCTTGTTCCAGGCCGTTACAAAATGAGAGCTACCAAAGTACGAGCAGTGCTGAATTCATTCTCCGTGTCGAATGCTAAGAAAAACAATCGCTAATTGGGTCAAAGTGCAATTGGATGGAGTTTATCCACTCACAACATAGTGGAAAGCAAAGGTAAACTACCTAACTCACCATTTTGCCTATTACACATAGTTTCCGAAAATAATTTAATACTTCTAAGAATGGAGGTCTACGGAAATTCCTCTGAAGAGACAAGCATTGATAGCTTCATCCAAAACTCCCTTCCAAAGCAATCCTTTTCCCTCGACGTAATTCTCGGAGTTTTCTATGGACTCGTCGAAGTCGTATCTGTTTGCTATCAATTTCAAACGCATTTGTGGTATAGACCTTGTGTGGTCGAGCGAAATTATATTCTGGAGTTATTGAGTTATAGTTGCATTTAAGGGATGGATGAAATTACCTTTGAGTTGCTCAACCACCGTTTTATCCATCGACTAGGGAAGAGTTGCACGGCACACTCAGCACGGTTGACGCGCTTTCTCGTTTGGAGGAGGCACGATGACGTTTCGCCTGAGCGACGTCATCATCATATGCCACCTCGTATCTCCTTCCTAAATGCATTTAGGAAAAATCGCCCTCGCTTATTTTTTTTTAAATAGTGCGTAGTAAAAATTTCAAATGCATATACTAAAATTTGTAGAAGGAGATCGATTTTCAATTCAGATGCTTATCAAATATTAACAAATCACGATCGGATCTCAGACACGCGGATCATGCTTCACGAATATATACCACATTTCTGTTAAAAGTTTGGTTTTTCTTTGACTTCTGGTCATTGTTCCACAAAGGTGTGAAAATGACCGAGTCATGGATTTGCGCGAATTTACCGTTTTTTGATTTGGTTTACGTCAACTCACATAAAGCAAGAGATAAAAATTGACTCTTAATGTATATCACTTTAAAGACAAATAAATGCTCTTTCGAACGATGTATAACATGTCCCTATATAATTGCAGATCATCAATGGGTAACGCGTCAAAATCCAGGTCTATACTATTTTCAATCCGACAGTAGTAATCCGCATTCCCTCTGTCGCGCTTTCCTTGGCTGACACTAACGGTAAATCATTCGAAGTTTTAACAGGCGTCTTGGCTGAATACTTTACACACAGCTTTAATCGAGGGACTAACATCATCACGTATGATAAAGCAATCGGTGTAAATGAAGGTAGGATTCGGTTGGGCAGCGATGAGATGAGGAAGTCGAGGACATGTGAAAAAGGAGGTGAGATCGGTGGAAGTCTTCAAGAGAATTTAAGCGGTGCGCGTCGAGACGAAAGATCCCACTCATCCGAGTTGCTTCGTACGATTCCCACAAAGAAGTGGGGGCGATAAGACACCGAATTTAACGAGTGCTCAACCGCAGGGTCTCTCCGCGCATTCCTCTATCTTCCATCAACAGTAAAGTTCCACACGGAAGGAAATAAGCGCCCACTTTTAAGGGCACTTCGAAAACTGAAGCAAATGTCTGTGGTATCAATTGTCCTCAAGTCGCTCCTCCAAATCAGGTCAAAATTGGATAAAAGTAACCAAAGGCCGATCATCCGGGAACTCCCTTCATTAATTCGATTGAGCAATCCCTCATAACGCAGTCGAATTAATGTTGTCGATATATAAAGAGAATGACATTCCATCCGAATATAAGACTTAATTCCGTAAATACATAGAAGATCTTTAAAAACAAAACGTTTTCTTTCGGTAATGATAAAGAAAAAAGAGCATTTGTAAGGACCATTCCTATTAACCACGTCCTTCCCAAGCAAAACCAGTATTGCTTCATCATTTGATCCAAAATTAAAGGTGAACTGAAGGTGAAGGTCTGTGAATGTATCCAGTCTTTCATAATATTGATAGAATTCGAGAATCATCCTTACGAGTTGAAATTCACGGAAGAGGATCGCTTTGCGGATTTTTTATAAAACGGGTATTTGCTGAATAAAACAGTTTTAAAACAAAGAAGAGATTCGGAACTTTCACTAATCCACATTATATGAATTCCGTCGGCGACTAGTTTCGGCTAGATATAGCCATCTGCAAGCCAAGGAAAAGGAAAGGAATGGAGAGAAGGGAAGTGGCAGGAGGGGGAAGAATGCAGGTGAAATGGGGAAGAAGCGAATGATCGGAAGGTGGGAAGGGCGACGAGGATGAGATTGAAAAATACATTCGATTACTAAAATAAAGTTAGCATTTTTTCATAGAGACGGATTTACAATTGTTAATTTCGATTTTATATTAACTCAGGAATTAATACAAAACAATGTATATTGGTATAGAGATGCTGCGACAGCGTGAGAGCAACCGCAGCTAACGCACTATCCTTCACAATACGTTCTTTCCATACTCACCGATATTTATCAAATCAGTAGATCGTGTAGCATCAAATAAGAGCGGGTCACGTGATCAGCCATCCGCGCCGATCGAATTGAATAGACACACGTTCAGTACACAACTTACATTAAATTCTCCGAGGAAGAACTGCATTTATCTCTCTTCCAAAAATTACTGCTGTCAGCACTCGACAAGATATGAAAAATTTCGGAGTACTGAAGCGAATTGAGAAAAAGTTTATATTCCTGTTGGAGAGATATCCGATATGGGAAAGAAAAAGTCGATGGGCAACATTTGTGAGAGAAGAGTACCCCCCACGAGGCTAAGTGGCTTTCATCCACTTCAGAGAAAAGGGAGCAATAGAGTGAGGTGGCCTACAGTTCTGGAAGGGCAATTTTTCATATGAAAACAACGGCACTTTTGGAGGGCAGATAATCAGAAAAAAGGAAATCCGAAGAGGACTTGCTGAATGCATACGAAGGTATACAAGGAGTAATACAACAGTAATCAGGGGAAAGAAAAGGCTCATCAAGTTGAAAAACCATCGCCTATTTCGGTCCCTGTCCAATAAACTAACCTCAATTAAGAAGAGTTTAACGTAGGCTGAAATGTGATATCACGATGATTACTTCAGGTTCAAGACAAACGCAGTGCTACCATGAACATACATTCGGAATTTCTGATTTTACTTTTAAGTATCCACAGCAATCGAGTAAATTTTACAGTATCTATTTTATAATAACGGAGATAAAACACTAAACTCTCACAATGGTATTTACGAGCTAAAAAAGCTCGCATAAAATTTAGCGCTTAAAACAATCAAGAAAGTATATGTTATACAATTCTGCGAAGATCGGGCTAAATTAGTACAAAGGTATGTCAAACGCTAAATGGCTAGGAATGCCACTCATTTAAAGGAGTTATAAGAATTCAATTATTGCAACCATTGGTTATATGTTATCCTTTCACCTCAAACAAATCCTCGCCCTTTCTTCTTTTCGAGAGATAGCCTTTTAAATACATATATAATTATTTGCATAAAGACAGGACACTTGTCACGTGCGGAAGTCAAGATGGTTTATACGAGACTTACTTTCTTATTCGGCGTAATGGTACTACATACGCATTTCTAACGAGAAAAGGTTTCCGACCCCTTGTCTTAAAGTGTCAGCAATTATGATACTTGGATATCTTATGCTCAGGATAATTTTCCCCCTGCCTCGAAAGGCGGCTTGCAGGATATTTATGTAAACTAGAATTAGATGACTCGATAGCATAACCAATAAGCGAAGTTCTACAAACGAATTTTACCCAGTTTCCCGGGAAATGATACAATCGATAGGCTCCTGCTGGCTTTAAAACCTGAGTAATCGAAGAGGGTGAAGAAAAGAGACGGTAATCACGCAACATGAGGCCATACATGAAATCAAGGCAGCTGTAGGCTCAGTGTGACGATCGTATGTCAAGAAATTGAGAACAAAATGGAGTAACAAAGGACACACAAAATGTATGCATCCATCTGAAATGTAAAAGAGTCACTACTCAGACTACATTCTGCTTCGTGTACTACGTGAAACCGATCCCAATACTTGACGAAATGAAATTCGCATGAATTAATTTATACATTTGAATTTACCTAAACGATGAAGGAATTGCATAGAAAACCGTGCTTTCATAGAATAACCGAACAGAACGACCCAAACCGGGAAACATTAGGTACGAAAAGAACAAATACTTGATAACCACACAATTACCAAAGAGTAAGATTAGTTGTCGAAATATCAACCTGAAGAAATATATCATTAAACATTTTAATAACTTCCAGCATAAAAAAGTTTTCCAAAATGTTTCAATGCGAGTCAAAGAGTTTCATAAAATATGGAACATCAAAACTCTAGCAATGAAGCTTAGGAAAACGCAAAGGGCAAATATTAACGATCCCTTGTTATTAAAAACAAACTGGAAAAGACGTAACTGGACACGATTGGTCACAATAATACGAGGTGTGATAAAAATAGCGGAACTTTTTAATTTCCCGGCTGTAAAATTCCAATTCTCAACATTTTTTTCTGTGTATTGGTACACAATGTGTACTACACATGTCCCTAACGTACATTTTTAAGGGCAGCCATTTTGAAAGCTCAGTCTATTGTTGGCAGTCAAAAAGGCTACACGTGTTTAACTGTGATCGGCGATCTTTGAATTGTGGCAAAAATGGAACAAAGAATTTGCTTTAAATTCTGTGTCAGAAATGGAATTAAGTGCTGCACCACATTGGAAATGTTAAATGTTGCTTTTGGCGGATGTTCGATGAATAAAACGAGCGTTTACAAATGGAACAAACGTTTTTAAAAGGGTCGTGAAGACACTGAAGATGACGAGCGCACTGCTGCCATGATGGCTGGCAGCCAAATTTATCCCAAAATTGTTGAATTTGTTGAAACGGATGTTTTTGGCATGAAACGGTTGGCAACAAAAAAGCGCTCCAAAATTGATGAATTTGTTGAAACGGATGTTTTTGGCATGAAACGGTTGGCAACAAAAAAGCGCTCCAAAATTGATGAATTTGTTGAAACGGATGTTTTTGGCATGAAACGGTTGGCAACAAAAAAGCGCTCCAAAATTGATGAATTTGTTGAAACGGATGTTTTTGGCATGAAACGGTTGGCAACAAAAAAGCGCTCCAAAATTGATGAATTTGTTGAAACGGATGTTTTTGGCATGAAACGGTTGGCAACAAAAAAGCGCTCCAAAATTGATGAATTTGTTGAAACGGATGTTTTTGGCATGAAACGGTTGGCAACAAAAAAGCGCTCCAAAATTGATGAATTTGTTGAAACGGATGTTTTTGGCATGAAACGGTTGGCAACAAAAAAGCGCTCCAAAATTGATGAATTTGTTGAAACGGATGTTTTTGGCATGAAACGGTTGGCAACAAAAAAGCGCTCCAAAATTGATGAATTTGTTGAAACGGATGTTTTTGGCATGAAACGGTTGGCAACAAAAAAGCGCTCCAAAATTGATGAATTTGTTGAAACGGATGTTTTTGGCATGAAACGGTTGGCAACAAAAAAGCGCTCCAAAATTGATGAATTTGTTGAAACGGATGTTTNATGCTTGGAATCACAAGAAGAGACAGGAAACGCAACACCTGGGTTAGGAAGATAACAGGAGTGACAGACATCATAGATAAGGTAAGATCACTGAAATGGATGTGGGCAGGCTATGTTGCAAGGAGAAACGACAACCGATGGACATCAGCAGTTCTGAACTGGATACCAAGAGACGTGAAGAGACCAAGAAGAAGACCAAGGGACCGATGGAACAGAGAACCTCTGCAAGTCATGAAAACGTAATTTACGTATATTTCTTATGGAAAAGTATACTAACCGATTATCCTCGTGCATTTATATGGGATATCTCATGAAATCAAGGTTCAACAATTGCTTTGGTCGTCGAAGGGATGGGTTGCTTATTTCCCAAACATTTTACGAATTTTTCGTGTATCTTATCAATGTTCTCACAATTTCGAATTTATATAAATGTTTCATGACTAAAATACGATTTTATAATCATTTTCCTTTCTTGTGACACTTGTCTCAATTTCGAAGGACCATTGTTTCTAATTTAATTTTGTAAAAGAAACAACCTCTGCAAGTCATGAAAACGTAATTTACGTTCATCTCTTATGGAAACGCATTATGGACTCCTGGGTTCGAGCCCGGGCCTTCACAGAGATTATAAGAGTTTTCCTGGGGGTTTCAGCATCGTAGAAACACAATGCAGTTTATTTCAGATCTCTAAGTCAAGCCGTTTCTGAGATAAATATGGGGATGGACGGACGGACAAACATGTGCTTTTTATATATATGACTAGTAAACACCCCCGTGAAGCATGACGGGATTTGATTTAGCTTAAAAATATATTTATGATCGTATATATCTGGTCCTCCTAAGCACCAAAAAAATTCCGCCGTAAAATCATAATAACTCAATATATTTCTTACCATTATTTATGATATTTATTCTACTGTTTCCAAGTCACGAAAGCCTACTTTAAGTAATTTTCTTATANTGAATTTGTTGAAACGGATGTTTTTGGCATGAAACGGTTGGCAACAAAAAAGCGCTCCAAAATTGATGAATTTGTTGAAACGGATGTTTTTGGCATGAAACGGTTGGCAACAAAAAAGCACTCCAAAATTGTTGAATTTTGACCAAAAGAAGCGCCGAATGAACATCGCTCAAGAGTTGCTGAATGAAGTCAATGACGATCCAGAACTTATTAAACGGGTCATAACTGGTGAGAAACTGGTCTACGGGTATGACATTGAGACTAATACCCAGTCATCCCAATGGAAACTTCCTGAAGAACCAAGACCGAAAGAAGCACGTCAAGTTCGATCGAATGTGAAGGTTCTGCTAACGGTTTTCCACGATTTCAATGGTGTAGTGCATTGTGAGTTCTGCCACCATAAGGTCGTACGGTCAATAAGAAATATTACCTGGAAATTCTAAACTATTTGCATGAAGCAATCCAAAGAAAACGATCGGACCTGCGGCAAAACAATTCGCGGCAATTGCACCACGATAACACACCAGCTCACACCTCACTGCTTGTTCGTGAATGTTTGGCAAAAACCAACACCGTTATGATGCCTCGACCACCGTATTCACCAAGCATGGTCCCCTGTGATTTCTTCCTATTCCCAAAACTGAAAAAAACCTTGAAAGGACGCCGTTTTGGCGACATTGAGGAGATCAAAACAGAATCGCTGAAGGAGCTAAACTTCATACCGAAAATTGCGTTCCAGAAGTGCTTCGAGGATTGAAAGAAGCGGTAGCACACATTTTATTATTTTATTTGAGGGGGAACACTAATAAATAAAGATTATTTGGGGAAACCAAAAATTCCGCGTTTTTTATCACACCTCGTATTACACCATCAAATAATTTAAAATAAATAAGGAAGTACGTGAGGTGTATCAAATCGATTTGTTTTGCGTGACATCATTTAGAAGCAATGTTTTCTCTCCATGGCACACGATTGGGTATAAATATCTTTCCATAAGGAGTATAAATGAAGACGACGGAAGGAGCGAAGGACAAGCAATCATTTAAAAGAACTAATTAATTTGCGATTTGTGGGTTAAAAAGTAGTCGAGATAATCAAAAAATGCTATAATTGAGTGATTCGGTCCTAAACTCTTATAATAATTAAATAAGCTGCAGAAAAATTAAAGGAATTACAGGAATATAAATTTTCTAAGCTCAGAAAGTACGCCGAATTGATATTCAAAACTGAAGAGCACCAAAGAAAATCAGATTAGACAAATTCACGATGTGTACATGCAAAAAAAAGCCGTTTCATACAAAAAATAACAATCTCGATCATTATGGATTTTTGTGCAAATATCTGACTGATATTTGTAACTGAGGATAGACAAAAAATACTTGTAAGGGTTTTTTGAACGAAGGAGACTAATAAACCGAACTTGGCGATTAATTTCTCCTTCACAGCGACGCCCAAACGCGAGAGTGACGAAGGAAAAAAGAAAGAAGAGGCAGACAGAGCTGACATTCTGCTGTACACTCGAGGGTTTTATAGTCTAATGTTTACACTGTTACACATCATCGTCACTCTTTGAGGTGTACTTTCCTTTGACACAGTTCGGTACGAGTTGTAGACTAATTTTTAGTGAATTTGAGTTGATTGACTAGAGGCAATTGTGTGAACCTCAACATCAATGCCAGAAGTGATGATATTATTGCTCCGTTATCACTAATAACTCCACTAACATAGTAATTTAATTCTGGAGAACACGTAGCTGCTGTGATATAGTCTTTATTTTATCAAAAGATACGGGAGAAGGGTTTTACAGAAAATACTCGGGAAATATGTTATCATTCGGATAAAAATAAACATATTTGAGATGTGCAAAAACGTATGTATTTTCAAGCAACAAATTAGACAAAAATGGTGGTCAGATTATAGAATAAAATTAATAGGAGTATAATAAGAGAACAATAGTAACTTTCTCTTTAGTTAATTAGGAAATCCCTGAAAGAAAAGGTTGGCAAAATCGGATCTTCCTTTCATCTACAATATGATAAACTCCCATTTTTATTATCCCGAACTAGTTTCACAATTTAAATATCGTGTTACACCAAGGGTAACTAGATTCTAACATTGTTCCTACGATTGACAAAAGGAAGTTGATTTAAGAAATTACTATTAAACATAGCAATTTATTAATAAGATATTCTCGAATTGTTATACAATTTTATACAATGCTTTTACAGAAAAAAATATTTCACGACCAAAAGAAAAATTCAATTTCCCCTCTCTTAGTACTTGTCTCGATTTCAAACCACAATTCTTTCTTATTTAATTTTGCAAAACAAACAAGTGAAATAAATGAATGGGTAACGGTTGTTTACAACCACAATATTTCACATAATGTTCGTCTGCTTTATCAAAATTCTCGCAAATTCGAATCGAATGTTCCAAAATAAGAATCTTCATTCGATTTCCCTTCTTTTGGCGTTTGTCTCGATTTAGTACGGCTATTCTTTCTAATCTAATTTTGCAAATGAAATAAACAATGCAAGCGATATAAGTGAGATTTACATGAATTTACTATTTTTAAGCGTCTGGAGTCGAACGGGGGACAGTTGGGAACATAAAAAGTAGCCGATTATCTGTCAGGGGAAGACATTTAACATTAAATTTAAAGTTTGAAAGTCCGCGAGTTTTAGGCGAACATACAGACATTCTACTTTAAATATAAGAAAACTATTTCCATTTCAAACTAACCCCATTAAATCGTGAACTACAGGACTTCTTGTAGTGGTGCAGATGCATCACTACAAGAAGTTCTGTAGAACTAACTACGAGAAAGTTACAAATTATTATCCATGCACAAATTAAACAATGACAATTCTCAATCACACTCTAAAGAGGTTAGGCGTAAGAGAGTCATATTGGCCTAACCTCGCCAAAAGGGTTGAATAAATAAATAAAGAAGACCAAATTAAAGATTAAAGGCGGCGTTAGAGCGACGCGGGAATAACGTAACACACCCTGAAAACTTTTAATCGCTCCGTTAGCTTAGCCGACCCTTTCCTTTCCCTAAGAGGGCTTCTCTCAAGGCTTTCACGAAACAGCATCCTAATCTTGTCGGTGAGTTTATCGCAAAAGTGCCTTCCTCGCAGTGACCGTCCACCGGGTGCCAACTCAAACGCACGCTGCTCCGTGCCGACCATGGCATGACTCCAGCCAACAAGAGATTGATAAAGTGCTATAACCTCAATTTAATTATTAGAGGAACGTATTCAGACGGTAAAAATGATCTCTCGGTCAAAAAATTGAAAGACCAAAATAGCGCCAAAGATATTCATCTTCTGCTTCGCTACAAACTTCAACATTGGATTAATTAGCATCGAATAATTAAATGGAAAGTAAACGATATATCACGGAATATTAGATGTTTCTAACACCAAATGTATTTACTCATAAACAGATTAATCGGTTTCGCGAAATTTCCATGCATGCACTCATTACTGATTACACAAGGCAGACAATTATCTGGTTAAAATAGAATTAAAATGGATAAATGAATGAAGGAATAAAAACTTTCGGTTGTAGTTTTTATCCATGTACACATAATCGCAATCATGTACACGATTAAGTATGAGTAATGGATGATATGTAATAATCAACACAGAATGTTGGAGAAAGACTGGTCCTTGGAAGGAAGGTTCCTAAAACAGGAATTTACGCAGAAGATTACTATTCCATTCACCTATTTCACGACGAGAAACATAAATCCCGGGAGAACAAAAGTTCACGAAATCCTCTTTGTTTTCTTTCCTCCCGCCGCGATATTTAACTTGTCCGCCCAAGACAACAATGGCGAACATTCTCTTTGTTGAGCTTAATTTAATTTCCATACCGCCATTGCCGCTCTGAGCCGACCGAAGCGGAAAAAAAGAAAAACGCAAATCCGAAAGAGAAAAATTTCGGAACGAATGAAGGCCTCAGTGAAATTATATTCGAGCTTTAGAGGGTCGATATGCTGACGATAATTAGCCGCGGAGAAAATCCTGTGTTCGAAAGATCGGCAAACATTCATCGCTCGCTCTCGTCTTTGACCAGTGATATTCGGTAGACGAGGTTGTTGGCCTCGCGACTTCACTCTTTCTATCCAACCGTTATGCTATCCCTCTCTTGGGCGGATTAGAAAAAAGAGACTTCGTGCTGAAGCATAATTAGAGTCGATCCAAACGCCAACCCCAGCACTACTTGCGGGAACGGCGGAGATAACCACGTATTCACTCCGCCGACTCATATTCCTTTAATTTTGAGAAGTCATCGCCGCTATCCTCAATATCCCCAACTTCCCGGAAATTTCACGACAAAATAATGATAAAGGAAAACTTTGCTTCGAGTTTGATTAGCGATTTCGAAGTATACTTTTCCGAAAAATACAGCAAGGAAAGACGACGTTAGATATCCAACAGAAATGTAACGAAATTGTTTCTCGCGAAGACGGAACGTTTCTTGGAAATCGATGGAGTGCAACGCATAATTGGATGGAAGTCCCAACGCATAACTCATCGACCCAACGCATGCATGGGCCCAACGCATAATTCATTTCGATGTCTTCACAAACGAAAATATATCCACTTGCATAAAAGGCGACAACTCTCAAATTAAAAATTTTTCCCCAATCGATTCTCCATAAATTCTGCCACGTTGTATACGGCGTCCTGGTGAGCAGCGTTTCCGCGTCAGCTATCAAGAACCCGAGGACTACTAGGTGCCATCCCGTCTTTATCGAAACCGTTAAAAAACAAACCTACGAAAATTATCAATCAGACGAATCCACAGCATAATAAAAGGGACGGAAAGGTATAATTAATGAACGGCGAAATGGAATCAGATAGTATAACTACTGTATACCACTACACCAGTGTATAACTGCATCAAGCGACACCCGTAGCTAATCCGAAACCCACAATTTTAAATAATGATATATTACTGTTTTCATAGGAATCGAGGGCTGGAATGGCAAAATGTGGAGGACTTAGAAGTTAGTACTAGTGACGTGCTTTCCTCATTTGTTGGGCCCCTCCACGAAGGGCGGGAAACACGTGGACACGCCACTCTGGAATCAATAATGAAGAGACGACAGTAGGCGGAGGGCACACCTCGACCTTCGACCCCTTCCACAATAGCCAACCGAATCGTCTTAAATAAATTAATGAATTCCGGAAAAGAAGACTCGAATCTTCGTCCCGACGCGGAAGTTCGGACTGGGCTAAAGAAATGGCGGCTGAAACAATTGAATGTTATGGATGCGCGAGCACGAATTATTCATCGATTGGGGGGGAAGAACGGTCAGCCAAGAGCGAGGGTGAATAAACGGAGTTATCGTTTTGCTCCTAAAAGCGATCGAACGGAACGGCGCTAAATATTTAATCCTTTTTCTTTTGCGCGAGGAAAACAAACAGCTAAGAGCTAAACCTAAGCTTTTCTCGTAATTTTTCGGTAGACTTCACACCCGAAAAATTGCCATAGTTGAGTGATTCGGTCCTAAACTCTTATCATAATAATCGACACTTCCTGATTCTCTATCGATTATTTTAAATCTTTTGGAGCCATATTTGCTTAGACTAAACACCTATCCTTTATTTACGATGCTGTTTTACCATTATTTAAAGACCTTGCTACCTCACCCAAAAAAATTACGACCTTATTTTGATTGAGTGATAAGATAATAAGTCCACTTAGGAAATTGCAATCGGCGCCCGAAGTGAATCCGAAGGTTCCAAATTTTATTCCTGAAGTTGAGTTTACTTTTGCACTACTAATCGAAACATATTGTCAAAGCTTCTATAACATTCAATCCCCAATGACCTTAACTAATTCTATATATACATATTTTTTCAATTCATACACATTATAACTTCGAAAATCTGCCACCTTATTCCACTGATAATTAAGGATAAGATATAAGCACTAGGAAAGAAACAACTTATCCCGTGGTCTGACAATCGACTTTTATTACAAAGAAACTATCCGTTTGAAGATTACAGCGATGTAGAAAAACATCATAGAATAAAATAAATTATTAAAACCTCTATTGAAAGAACAGCTACATCCTAAGAAAATATTACTTTGTGAGATGAAGTGAATGCCTGTATTATCAACATTAGAGAGAAGGGGCGACACAAGAAAGGCAAATCTCAAAATAAAGCACCTTCTCTAACGACAAAACCAACAGAAACAGTAATTTTAAATTGAGCAATGTGAAAAAAGAAAAGAATACAACTACAGTGTGTAATCCATTGAAGAATATCCAAAAAATGAGCGAGAAAACCAATAAAGACCGTGCATACAGCTGAAGCGAAAAAGAAACACGTTCGGCCTCATCTCGGCCGATATGGAAGTCAAGTTGAGGAATAACGGGTTACGGGTTCCGGAATACGAATGAGCACCTCTAGACGAGTGCTTTGGAAGTGTCACACGAAAGCACGAGTCGCTGAGACGCCGAAAGCGACGGCTGTGAGACACGCGGCGCTATTTGAAGAAAGCAAGCGAATTGGAGGAGAAAGTTTCGACTGAGGTTAAACGAAAACATCATAAGTTCAGTCCTGATCTTTCTCCCCGCAAGAGAATCTGCCACATTTTTAATAGTAATAAATACTTCCAATAATAATTAAAATAATTACCGAGAGCATTGACGGTCAATTTTATTTCCGAAATATCTTGAAATGACATATTCGAGGATTCTTATGAAATATTCCCTCAATTTGCAGTTACACAAGAGTTTTGAAAAGATTGCGGCTTATTTTTCTTTTAACAGGACTTGCGATTGGTTATTTCTTATCGACTCAGAGACGAGCAGTATTTTCGGTCCCCCTGTACTTGAAAGTCAGCAAGACCGAAAAGATACATTCGATAACTTAAATGAAGAATGGAAATGAAATCGAAGTAAAAGTTTCCAGACACAAAAAAAGCTATAAAGAGGGAAAAAAGTGTGAAAATAGACATGACTGGGTCTCGAACCCCACTTTCCGGGCAGTTGTTTTAACCATTGAACTACCATGCCTTTAGTTCAAGCTGAATTCGCGACGAGATTTCGGTTCAGTTAGTTCCAGCATTTGTCCGCTATTGAGGCTGATAACCTTCCCCTCGCGTGAATGGTGTGGGTAAAAAGGAGGGCGAAGTTGGTGGTGGGAAAGCTTATCGGTTTCAAGGCCCAAACCCTATAACGTATGATAACGTAGATAAGTTTCCCACCGGTGGGAAATTTTGCATGCAGCATTTTTCATTATAGAGCCGGGCTCTATTTGCTATCAATTATTGACATAAATTTGATACATTTTCTTACAAACATGTATTTTTACGATACCTCAGCATTTATTTCTACACTGTGCAACTTTTTGAAAGCAATCGAAG
>KZ308790.1:620705-662634 GCA_000376725.2 Ladona fulva
AAAGGAAATGGAACCATGCAAAGATTGTCCTTTTGCACAAGAAAGGAAGCAAGGAAGATTTGAAGAACTACAGCCCCATCAGCCTCCTTCCTGTTATTTACAAAACGTTCATGAGAGCTGCACGTCTGAAGACGTCCCTGGCAGCTGCCCAGCCCAGAGAACAAGCTGGATTTCGCAAGGGATTCAGCACTATGGACCACATACACACGCAGCAAGAAATTATCAGCAAAATCAACGAATACGAGATGCCACTAGTACTCTGCTTCGTGGACTATGCCCAAGCTTTTGACTCGGTAAGTACCTCCTCCACACTGGAAGCACTGGGGAAACAAGGGATAGATGCCAAGTACATCCNTTATTGACATAAATTTGATACATTTTCTTACAAACGTGTATTTTTACGATACCTCAGCATTTATTTCTACACTGCAACTTTTTTAAAGCAATCGAAGCAAAGGTACTCTGAAGAATGTGATTCTTACTGGTTTATGATGGCCTAATTATAATCACATTTGGATGAGATTAGAGGGAAATTTCAAAAAAAATTATTGAGCGTATGAATAAATTTATTTATTTAGAGCCTTTTTAATTTCTGTGAAATACAGAATGTAAATAAAGATTTTTCGTTCGACATTTAAAATCAAATTTTACAATAAGGAATTGCCGAGGCGATACTACGTTGTCATTATAATGTCAGCAGTTTAATCGTTATCTCCAAGAGCTTTTTGGTAAACTTCATGTAAGTTGTAGTTGGATGATCCATCATTCGCTACAGTTGAAAGGAAACAGAAAGCCACGATAATACGCCTAATTGTCTCTTTGATCCTCCGCTGAACTTGGGAATCGGGATTGAGAATTCTCTGGCATATTATTTCATTATTCGTTTTCAAGCCAATGGATTTATCAGAATGCCAATATCTTTGCTAATCTGCACTCAGAAAACAACGTCGCTCCAAAACGAGATAACAGCTTGTGAAAGAATAATGATGTCTAATCGAAGTAAGGGATGGAACTCATTCTAAATGTTTGGTTCCGCAAGTCGTAAAACATCTTTAAACTACAAAGAAAATCGTTTCAGGAAATGTTACTACTTATATGTGGAAAATCAATTTTTTGAAAAGTTATAACAATCGTGCGTTAATAATAGTACCATCAAGTTCCGCCAAATTTCACCATACTATCCAGTGCATCTGATGGCCTTTGATAATACAATGAAAGACTATGAAGTAAACGAATTACGACATGTTAAAGATAAACTATATATTTGCATTCACATTACTGATAAATATCTAAGAAAACAACACCACATTATTTCTATGTAATTGTAATGCTTCCATTTGCGAGAATATTTATACCTCATTGGGTAGTCTGCTGTTCCAGAACCATAGACGTAGGTTAGAAGTCGTATCAGTCTCTTTATAAACATTTCCCTTGGAATTAAGAAACGAAGTGAATTTCGTATTTTGAGAACAATTTTCTTATATTGGATTAAATAATGACATTTTAGGATGGGCTTTATTGCTTTCCCTAAGTCTTCCTGAACGGAAATGTTTCAGTGATCGACAGCAACAGATTGATTTATCGTACTTACATTAAATTTACTTGCTTGAATAACTCTAATTGAATCGACGATTGCTTGGAGAATGGGTCAAAGTATAATACTTACTAATAAGGACAACAGACCATTTTAAAGCACATGAAAATGCGATTATTTTCCGAATAAAAGAAGGAAAAGAAACGATCTCTTGAATTATTTTAATAACCGAAGATACATATCGATGACCGTGAGTACAAGAGGAAATGAAGTAATGAAATTACGTTAATTATTTGAATACGCTATTTCAAGTAATGAATATTCTGATTTCCTTCAAATCAGTTATTTGGTTATTATATAAATGGATTTCCATTCACGACAATATCTTTCCCTATTCTGTAATAAAAAAACAACGTCGCTCCGAAACGAGATAGCAGCGCGTTAAAGAATAACGAGGTCTAATCGCTAGAAGTAAGAGAAGAAACAGCTTGCGCGAGAAGAGACTCCCTGAAGAATGAATGCCAAAATCTGCATATCTCATATGCGTCTCTCATTTTGGCCTCTCTTGTATTATAATTTCTAACGGTGTCTTCGCTCTGCTGATATCGGGCATGATGGAGCAAGGAGGCGGTGGAAAGAGACGAAATCCGCGCGACAGCAGAGACGCCCCTTCCCCTCCGAGGCTTTTCCCGATAGACGTCGAAGAAAGCTGTGGACATATCTCTACGTTTGTCAAGATTACTCGTAATGTATAAATCTTACGCACATGAGTAATACTTGAATTCAAGGAAAAAGGGTAAAACTATGAGGCAAACGAAATATTAACTGTCTATCGCATCTTACAGCCAANAAAAAGAAAATAATCTCTAGAAGCGTGAAAAAAATTTTACGTTCTCACGTTACGAAGGTTTCTACAAGTTTTATAATCCATACAAATGGAAAAATAATCGCCTGAAAGCTGAGCATTTGTTGATGAAATGAAGTAACCATTTAAACTACGTGTTATGATTCACTTATTTTCGGAGCTTTTAAAAAGAGTTTAATGTTTTAAAACTCGAAAGACTGGATTAAAACGTACATAAAGTATAACCGCACGGCTAAATCAAGACTTTGCTAACAAGTTATATATCGCCCTAGGAGGTCGCAAGAGACTAAATGGCCACGGAAAGGAGTTAAAATTCGAAAGCAAATTTCATTTAAACATCGGAATTACGCTTTAAGTAATCTGATGAAGAATAAATGGATCGGCGATGTTTCTTAACCAGAAGAGCCTTCTGCTATCGTGAATATAAGCCGGAGAATAAATAATCTGAAGAGCGGAAAGTGGGCAATTGGTCCGCACCAGCAGGTTCAATTTGCCGGGTCGTTTCAATCCCACGAGAGACACAAACTCCAACGAAAATGTACTGCAAACATATCGAAAGCAATGAGTCAGAACGCATTAGACGGGATCAATTAGTTGCGGAAGAATTAGAATTGCATCGATGACTCAACTAAAAACCTCAACTAAAAAAGGCTGAGTAATTTTAGACAGAATATTAATAATTATGTAAGTTACTCTAATGGATACAACTTACTATTGTACCTAACATCACTTTGAGAATAGATAACTTTCCTATCGTTTACAGTCACGATACACTATTTTTCGCCAGCAACACTGATGTATATGCTAGAGTGATATTTTGGAAATAATCATAGGTAAACCAAACAGCAATGGAATGCCAAAGATCTCTTTTTATACTGAAGATAGATATCTGATGGTAACGACGCAGAGTTGAAAATCTTCGTACAATCATAAAATTGAGGAATAATGCATTTATTTTCATTGAAAGTAAACTCAACATTCACTCATCGCACCGAATACGAAGATACCGAAATTTTAAAGTAAACAAATTGTTTGTAAGATTCTCTAAATAATTAAAACCCGTAATACCTTCGAGAGAAAAACTGTATCCTTTTTAATTCAGTTACGTTACGACAGAAATTTAATTAATCATCACCGAGGATATTTAAATTTGACATTTTACGGATGCATAATTGGCGGAATACCTAATTGGTTTCAAAATTTCGCAGATCAAAACATCGTACATGATCACTTCACTTCAAAATTGTTTTGGATGTTTTACGCATATATTAAGTAGCATAAAAATCACCTGCAGATTAACACACAGTTCTTTCAGATTACTGCGTTCTTTCCATTGGCATCCTACTCAGTTCTCGAAGCGTTTGAGGAATGTTTTTGCAATAAATACATAAAGGGCGAGAAAAACATCTTAAACACAGAACCGCAACCCATTTAAAAAGAACTCCGCTGGAATACCCGGATCACACGCATAAAAGGAAAACCCGAGAGAAATAACTGCTTCACAGTTATCACAAATCAATTCACAAGCTTCACTCGCGGCCACAGAATCTCCTCTTAATTGAATATCCTTCGTCTCTAATTTGATTAGCTCAGATTGACTTTTTCCCTCCGTAAAGTGGGCATTAAAATTCTAAATGTATACTTTTTTGAGGGGATACCCGAGATGAAAAAAGGATAAAGGAGGAGCAGCATCTTCGTCCTGTCCTTGGACTGCTTTTCAAGGATCCGTAGCTGTGCAAACAGCCAAGGGTTCGACTGCGGAGGTTTGCTATTAACGCCTAAAAACCTACATCGCATCGCTCCTTACTTTAGAGAGAAAAAGTGAAGTCTTTTCAGTTACGTGGCTCTGCTTGAGATCTCGTCGTAAACACGAATATGAAATGAGGGCGCTCTGAATAACTCATTCCCGTGTGGAGAAGTGCATGCAGCCTTCTATTTTTTAAACATGGTGTATTTTTTACACTCCTATAGTACACGTGATAAGAGCCTTGCATGTTAAATCACCGAAGAAAGAATGTTTTCGTAAAAGAAAGCAATTGTTTAATTCGTGTCCCAAAAGAATAATCCCTTTAAATGCGAGACATAGCAAGCGTTCGGTTTAAAAAATATTTGAGAGCATTGGACTAAAATCATTAATCGCAGTACTTTAAAATGACTTTTCGTAAATAAGTATGTTTCCGGAACAGGACCCTTTATTAATAATAAAACAGTAAAAATACGTAAAAGATACAAAAAAGATAAAAATACGAAAAAAGGACGCAAAGGGTGGGAAAGGTGAGATTGTGGTGATCTTGTCGTTCGATTGGTTTTCGGTCCTTACAAATGGTAAAATTTGAAATGAGCGAGACAAGAAAAATTAAAATCATGACAGCTAGCAGCAGTAGTTTCTACTAATTTTTAAAAATTTTTCTCCGACATTTTTATGTTGGAGAAAAAGGCAAATTGTCCATTCCGGACTAGACCTATCCCTCTGCGTGGGAGGCTTACGTTCTAAACACTACACCAACCAACACTACACCAACCAACACTACACCAACCTACCCACTAAAAAACTAATGCCCATTTAGAGGACCACTGCGTCACTTTTATTTAATGTCATCTCCTCTACCATGAAAAAATTATTTCGTTCAAATCGGCGGAGCAACTCTTGTGATCTTTCCTTGTTAGTTTTCTTTGCTTCCATATTTAAAAAGGGTGTTAAAGAATGGACACAATGTCACAAATCCAAGAGAAACACGTAATACATATTACTTGATAACATAGAAGGGTAAAAAATACAAACAAAATAACTTCCCCAAAATAATCAAATAAACTTCAATAATGAGAAGGCGATACACTCAGATATAAAGTTGCATCTCGGAGATGCAAATTGCAACATGTGCTTGCGGAAACCAGCGACAATAGTCCACACAATGACAGAATCACGGTTGGTCCCTCAAAATTAACTTCGTATGTTTTAAAAACTACTACATACATTAATACATACACAGCAAGCAGACATAAATACACACACAGGGGCAAGCGGATCACTATTTGGCAATTCATAAATCATTCCTTCTCCCAATTTACACACAAATCCGAGAGGAAAAGGAGGCAGAAAATGGAAGGAGAGATTGGGTCCATAAAGAAGCAGATGAGATATTGTGAAGAAAGGAATGACAAGAGACGATAATCGGGGAAGACAACGAAGGAGGCAAACATTATGAGGAGGGAATGGCAAAGTAAAAACGGCAGTCGGTCGAGAGGGCGAAAATAAGGAAGAAAGGGACTAAAAGTGAGTCATCGCGATGAGTGATAAGAAAAGTTTGAAAGGAGTGACGAAAGAAGACTTGATATCTGACAATTAGACGAGGGAAGAGAAAACGCATTAAAAGAATAGGATTCTCTCCCAATATTCGTCCTCTCTCACTCCGTCCAAGTTCCTTTCCCTTCATTTTTTAGGTAAGGAACACACACTTATTGCCTCCTCACGCCGAAGTAGCATCGTAAACATTATTACAACGCGTAACATTAAATGTCAATTCCGAGATATCGGAAACGAGTGATGAAACAGTGTGAAAAATACGAAGCTCCCTACGCGACACGTAAAGGAGAATTCCAGACGATATCAGTAAAAATAGGCAGCAAGTCATACATAGGAAAGATAAATGCTTTATCGATGTGCAAGCAGCTGTTTCTCTCCGCATTTCTTATCACTGCTGCAGCCACGACTGCGACCAGTGAAGGACAGCCACCACATCCTTGGCGCCCTAAGCGAATGCGCGAAATCATGCGATAATTCGGAATTCCTCTTTCCAATATTCGACTACATCTTGAAAATGATCAACGTGCGATTTTGAACCCACCTTCGAAAATCGAATAGGTACTTATTGACTTTCTTACACGCTCATTTAAAAAATAAAACCACGGATGAAATCTTACGAGGGGAGGACCACCTCTGCTGTATACGGATTCGCGTGAGACATTCAGGGTATGTTCCTTGCTCAAAAATAATAGACACGTGTCCGACCGTAGACACAACTACTGTCGAATTGAAAATAGTGTAGGCCTGGACTTTGACCCATTGATGATCTGCTATTATATTGGGACATGTCGAAAGAGCATTTCTTTGTCTTTAAAATGATATACATTAAGAGTCAATATCGATCTCCTGCTTTACGTGAGTCGACGTAAACCAAATCAATACACGGTAGATTCGCGCAAATCCACGACTCGGTCATCTTCACACCTTTGTGGAACAATGACCAGGTGTCACAGAAAAACCAAACTTTTAACAGAAATGTGGTATATAGTCGTGAAGCAAAATCCGCGTTTCTGAGATCCGAACATGATTTATTGACCTTTGATATGCGTCTGAATTAAAAATCGATATCCTTCTACAAATTTGGTCCTAAACAGTTGAAATTTTTACTATTACGCTATTTAAATGATTTACAAAAAATAAGCGAGGGCGATTTTTCCTAATTGCAGTAGGGGGAGAGATATGAGGCGGCCTATAATGATGACGTCGCTCCGGCGAGACGACGTTGCCGCCTCCTCGGGGCGAGAAAGCGCGCCAAGCGTTTGAAACTGATTGTGCCTTGGCCGTAACAGCAAGTGAGGCGCCTATTGAAACAAAAGATTTTGGTACTTTTACTTGTCTTCCCACTGAGAAATTGCCACAAGAACTGCTCGTGTCTTACAAATTTATATTTACAGTAATATCCCTCAAACTTGAATCCCTCATTACCAAACACATTATGTATATAACAAACCAGGGAAAGTTGTCATGTTCTTCGTACAAATCAGCCGATACATTAGCAACTTTAAGGTAAACTTCTCACAGGTAAAAGTCGTGCAAGAACACCCTGGAAAATCCATTCAATACTATTCGGGGTAGTAGGCATTTTTAACGCAAAAATAGCACGTAAAAATCGGAGTTAGAAAACCACGGCATACACGCACATCGCCATGAAGATCGCGAAACTTTCCAAATTTGGTAAAAGTTTTCTCCCATTTTTTAAATAAATTATTTTTTCGTCATTTAGTTTTATTTCCCTACCCTCTAAACATTCTTTTCCTCAACATTTATTTAATAATTTGTTAGGTCAGAACTCCAGCATGAATTACATTCACTCTGGAGTCGGTCTTCCCCTTGTTAGTCAACAAATCATCCGCTAATGGCTTTGATTTGGCTAAGCAACAGTTTTTATGATCGGAAGTCGTCCTCGACCATAAAGCAAAAAGATTGTAAATTATACAAGTATCTGGAATAGAAGACGAAACCTCTGTAAACAAATCGCTAACTGACCAGCCATGCAAGAATGAAATAGAGAAAACGGAACAAGTTTGAACCGCTGGATTACGTTGACTGATAACTGCAATTTCGCTAAATCTGATTGCGACGAAATAATAATTAATACACTGCATTCCATTAACAAAATTCAACGATTACAAATCTCAAACCGGAAGCCCACGAGAACGATACACAATCGCGTGCCAATGACACACTCAGGAATCCTTTCCAGGCCAAGTGACTAATTAAAACATCTTACCTAATTAAAGATACTACGACCAGCTGAATCGAGACATCTCCTTCTCAACTCTACTTTCTATAAAGGAGACTCAGCTTGCCGATCGCACAGGATATAAGGCCGCAAGATTTTTACGGAGGCGTGTAAGAAAAAAGCATAGACGTAATCCTCGCCTTATCCGGAACAGAGTAGTGGTCATCCATCAACTGGAGAAGGTCGAGGAAGAGATGCGTTAGGAGGAGACAAACGGGCGGAGGGATAATCAAGAGAGACGTGTATATTGGACAGGGGATGCTGCGGCACCTTATGAGAGCAGAAGAGCAAAACGCGCGGTCAAGAACCGGGAAAAAGAAAAACGAATCGCCATTCAGTTATGAGATGTTCTGGTACATGAAGCTAATATCAAGAAATTGATAAGAAAAACCAATTTAAGAAAATTATATTGCAGAGATAATTATTCACTCGACATCGGGCTCGAAGAAGTTTGTTCAAAGAATGCATTTCATTATATTTCATAGATGATAAAAGAATCAGAATTTGTTAACATGATTAAAATTTACAATACATTATGTCGTTACCCTACTAATTAAGAATTCTATCCGCTCCAATCCGAAACTATCACATCGAAAAATGGACGTTGATCGTGATAAATATTAGCAAATATTTAATTCTTTCAACGAAAATAGAAAAATTAACAAATACAAGCAGAATTTCTATAAAATGGATTAAAACAACATCAGCATCCATAAACAAAGCAAAGATTCACCTCCCTAACGCAAGCCAGCTATCTCCCCAGTTATTCTCTGGCAAAGTACGCTTTAAGCCGACGTGGGTTAGGAAAGCCATCTAACAAAAAAAGAAGGACTCGACGAAGGAAATCTTTAAGGACACTAAAGCGAGTCCGCTAAAGGCGAGTCCACCCCACAAAGCAACACGGCACGTAACAAAACAGATTAGCGTCACCGAATAACAGTCGGGGAGAAAGAAAGCAAAAAGAGGCGGTAATCCGCGAAAACAACGGCCACCGCAGGTGAGGAAACTCCGCAGGGGAATAAAGGAGATCCTCGGACGCACGATCCTCGGACGCACGAGCCACACTCCCTCGCACAAAATCCTTTTAAAGCCACGAAAGAAAGAAGCAAAGCAAACCCCCGGAAAAAAACTTTTTATCAGCATCTTTCCTCCCGTCTACTCCACCCCAAATCCCAACAACCCTCTGTATCAACCCCCGACAGCAAGTCGGGTCGATTTTCACCGAGAATGAAGGGGAAGAGAGAAGGCATGGTTGGGAGGGAAGGCCGTTGAGGAAGGAGTGGGTTAAAATCGATATGGACTTGTGCTATCCCCTTTTACAGGGGGAGCTTAAAACTCCCTCCGATAGATAGGGGATTGGCACCGCACGCATCCTGGAATTAACATCTCGCGATTTCGACGATGGGTGGGAATGAGGGAAGAAAGCATCCGAACGCGGAAACGTCGGCTTCAAAATTGATAGAAGGTGCAAATATATGGGGTGAATATTCAAGTACGATCGTCTGCGAATAGGTTCGAGAGATAGGCTCGCGATCGTCGGTGCTTTGCCTTATAAATAACCCGCAAAGGAAGCCTTCAATTCCTTACATAAGCATAATTAAAACCCTCTTCGCTTCGTTGGATCTTTACAAAGCGTATCTTTCGCATCCATCTTTTGCCAGTTTCATTCAAGCCTCCAATTTTTAACAAAAATCATTCTCGGTCTTCTATTCGAAAGGTTATTATCTTTCGAGATCAAATTTAGGATTTCTTTGGTCATATATCTCCTTATCTGTCGACCGCTTTCAATTTCTTCCATCTACGGGGCCCCCTGATAGCCAAGTGGGCAACGTGTTCGACTTCGGTGAAAGAGGTCCCGGGTTCGATTCCCGGTGGGGGCTCACGTGCGAAATGACCTAAGCTGTCGAAACACTTTTAACAATACTTCTTCTTCCATCTACTCTTCGTATTTCCTGATTCCTACCTCATTCCATCATTTTGCCACGTAACATTCACTTTAAGTAACTAAGGATAAAAATCTGATGAACTCCCTTTAAAAGAATAAGGAAATGCAAGAGTAAACGCCCTTCCTTTATTCAAAGATTCATAAACCTCGCCTACAAGTAAATACGGATTCCTTAATAATTTTACTCTAAATGGTGTAAGAATAGAAATAAACTTTCGTTCGCTTTAAGGCATCAAAACTTCGAGGGCGGGCTAAGCGAGCAAAATTAAAGAAAAAGTTGTTCAGTTCTATTAATTTAGCTCGGATTAAAGGAATAAAAAATAGTAAAACGTACGAAAAGAAGAGGCCGAAATCTGAGAATAAGTGGGCTTAAGAATATTAATGGGAAAAGACGGAAAAAAAATAAAGATAGGGACGGAGTTTCAAAGGAGAATTTCGTGAGAAAATTCAGAGAAGCATAAATACTCCATGGGACAAAAAAACTCCTAAGACTGGAAACATGCGAAAGAAATGCAAAGTTTTTCCGCAAGAAATAACACGAAAAGAAAAAGTAAGCAGTAGAGATCGGATGAATGTAGTAACTGGGAAAGAAGGCCGAGTTCATAGATAAAATTCTGGTTTGCTGAGAAAGATTCAACTTGCAGGAATTCCAGTTTTCCTCACCCATCAATCACTCCAGACAATACAGTCCAATAATTTCCATTACATCGTACATGTACAAGGCTACATCGTTCCCTAATAAATTAAATAATGCTTTTCCCAATAATCTATTTTTCTCTGAAGCTTAACTCACCACTTCAATTGACCTGCAAACAGATATTAAGAATAAGAAACCGAGAAATGAATGGCAGGTTCTAAACTGGCTATTTTATTTATATGCTAATTGAGCTAGTGCATTTCATGAACTGTTTTTTTGTGCGGTTAAGTCAGCGTAAATAGTTTTGTGCACTTTTAAAATGTTTCCGAAAAAACGCACATTTCCAATATGCTTCGGCGGTCGTGAGAAAGGGAGCAGATGCAAACGGAATTAATGCGAATTTCCCGTTTTTAGGTCACATGAGAGAATGTTTAGGCGATGTGAAATAATCTCTGCTCGTTAATATATTCCATAACACAAATTAATAATAATTTTCATTGAAACATTTACTACGAAAGTCGCATCAGAATTGCAAACTAAAGAATTCGGCAAAATCGCATCAGAATTGCAAACTAAAGAATTCGGCAAAATCGCATCAGAATTGCAAACTAAAGAATCGCATGGAAAACATGAGCAACAAATCACGAAACACCGAAAAGGAATCAATAGAGGCATATCTTGTGAATGGGATATTTTTCATTTAACTATCGTTCACAGGAAAACGGGTGATTTTGCGCAAGATGGTGCGCACCCAGGAAAAATCCCAAGGAAGAATGGACTTGAAAAGGTCTGAATTAGATTCCCGGACCCGTCAGACTTTTTTCAAGTCCATTCTTCCTTGGGATTTAAACTATTGTTATTGGATATATAAAAATGTGTCCTTGATTGGTTTCGCCTCGGCCTTGTTCTTTACTGTAATGGTACGAAAGCTACTGAGGTATGACCGATATAATGACCACAGTTTATTGAAAAACACGAAAGTGTAAAGGCCATTTTACTACACTTACGTGGACGTATTCCACCGATATGACTTTGGTTTATTGAGGAAAGTAACTGAAAACTACCTCATTCCTCTACCATACCCCTCTCCAAAGTTTTTTGTGCCAGAATGGTCGGGGGTCGACTTTAATTCTGGCTGATAATTGTACAGGCAATATATAAATATAGATAATACACAATTGTACAGGCAATATATAATATATATAAATATACATAATCTGTACCTAAAATATGAACAGATCAATACTTATTATATCTTATCCAAGCTGATTTCCGGTATCTCTTCTTTAAGAAATTATCCATCAACGTGAAAAGTCAAAGGGAACCATTTTAAGCGTAAGGAAAGTTTAGAAAGGAAAAGAAGAATATTTATCTAATAATTTAAAACCGGGAAAACTTTCCTATCCGCCGCATTCATCTCCGAAATGATAACAAGAGAGCAGGAAAAAGAGAACACCGTATTTATAAGGAGTATGAGGTTTTTATTGAGCGGCACGAGAAAAGGGAATAAAACCTATTAGAAGAAAGCCGCAGAAGGAAACGAAAGAAAAACTAAAGGATGTAGACATTAAGAAGGGNAAATACTTTAATTAGTAACTATTTTCGAACCTGCGTACTTGCTCATTACAGAAGCCTTAAAGACTGCTTTACAAGCTTAATTGGTAAGTACACAAACAACGCCTCTTCAAGGATGAAAATAAAACAGCCAATCTTGATTAGATGGAGGGAATAGAATGTCATAAAATGGGAAAGTATTACGAGCTAGACATCGTCAAATATTAACCAAGTGATGGCTAAGAGCGATGACCAATTCACATACGCGCTTATGCTAAGAACGAGACATATCGGAATAGATTTGATGTGACAATCTTCTACGACTATCGATTTGATTTCACGGATAGCCCTTTCATAAATATTCTCTTCCATTGAAGTTTAGAAATCCGCAGTAAATGCCGTTCACTCACAGTTCAGAGCCAATAGAATTTGTGAAGGACCTTCGATGTACGTACCTGAAAGGAAAAAGAAAACAACGATTAAAGAAGTTAGCCTAAACGCAGATCACTATTGAGTACCCTCTTTCTCCCCTTTGTATTAGAGAGAAGCCCCGAGTACTTATTTAAAACCAAAAACGAAGAAATAAAAGGCGAAGCTTTACCTTACCGAATAAATACCAACACTTATTAATTTGGTACTATAAAAGTGAGTATTTTCTTTATTCATTCACGGAGTCACGGTGAAAGCAGCCGATTATGACTTTAAAAATGTATGACTTTGAGAAAATCAAATGATTAAATACTGTACGTGTATAATTTCCCCATTTCAATGTGAGATGAGGACGAACAGAAAGCACTCGAGCCACCCGAGCAGTGACTCCTGCACACGCTAATTTTCAGAAAATGCCGTCGGGGATATTTTTCATTAAAGATCTTTATATTTGGTCATACCTCATCGCGAATGTCTTCCATTGCTTTTTTCCTCCGTAAAAATTAAAATTTTTAAAATTGCAATTCCAATTCGATTTCTGCGATCGCTCTGAAGCACCTAAACTAAGCGCATAGCATACAAACATAAACATAGCAATGAATTCTATGACGAAAACCATTGCATAAGATACATAAAAAACACTACTCTCAAATTGTTAAGCAGCATAAAAATAATTATGATTTTAGAGCAATTTTGCATGAATGGATGAAACAAGAAACTCTTGTCTATTTCTCCTAGGCAGTCACAAGGCACACAATTTCTGTTCATCGATCTAAGGCTCAATTAAATTTCAAAGTATAAATTTACTACGATAATCGCGAGTCTGCGTACAAATGATAAAACGAAAGGCGACTACTGAATGATCCATCCGTGTCTAAAGTGGAAATCGCACGGAAAATAATCTTTCGCGACTCAAATAGCTTATCTTCTAAGCGGTTAAAGCATCTAAAGAACACATTTTCTCTATGGAAAGTGAAGGTGAAATAAAGGCAAATAAGAGAGAAAGGGGGAAGAAAGTGAGGGAGAGGAGTATATGGAAGGAAATAAGAGAAGAGAGCGGAGATGGAGAGCTACCACCGGACTAATATCGTCAAAACTTTCGGAGATTGAACAGCGAAAATACCCAGTAGTTAAGGGTCAGTGATATGTCTTTTGACTGGATGTTGCCTTTCTTGACTGGAGTTTCGATTAAGATATCGACCGTATGTCACAGTTTTATATTAGTATATTCCGGAAAAATAAAAATATAGTTTTCGGAAAAAATACATGTCTTAACTAAGAATGATGTAAGAGAACGTTTATTTTAATGAAAGTATACAGTTAAAATACTATAAGATTGCCCACAATGTCAACAGAATAATACGAATAAAAATGCACCCGACTCGAAGAATATAAACAAAATGGCGTAATTTACATTCATTCGTGTCTTCCAAGGATGTTCTGTTAATCATATGAGAAGATAATTTGTTTTAAATATTATATGAGCGAAATTTTCCGATAAGTTCCGATAGTGAAACAACACAGTACAAATAATCTTAATCCGTAACTAAAGTAAAATGTAACTCAATCACAAATAATCAACGTTTCAAATGAATTGCAGAACTCCGTCGAGTGTACAGGGATATGTGCAGATAAGCAAACATTAAATCGGATATCTCAAACGATTTCGCCAAGACTGAGAAAGGCGATCGAACCGACAGGATGGATAGAAATCTTCTTACGTCCTCTTTGAAGACTGGAAGAAGTGCGTTGAGCAAATCGGAGACGATATACTTCGGTATAATACTAAGTGGAAGCGGCCGAAGAAAGTTGAATAGCTCGAGTTGAATGATTACAATCCTCACTCTCAATACGAGAACTTCTCAAACACCGTCTGCTCTCTAAACGATCCCGACTCTTAAAAGAGTGCAATTTTCAGTTTTAATTTCACTGACGTAGTTCCGAGGAGCAACAGGAGAGATTATGAATTGTATACTATTTAATAAAAACGGGGACGCAATACGACGGAGGGAATTTCGCATACACACCCAAAGAACCTTCATAATATTGAAGATATAATTTCAGATGAAAATAAATTATAACTTCAAAAACTACTCCATTAGCATTACCTCGCGCTTTATTCACCAACTTTTGGACATTTTTTAAAACAAGAAATGACTTCCTTGCGAGCCCCAGAATTTCGAGCCTGTAGTCCGGGATGATCTACTGGCTAAATATGAGATTTCAGCACGGAATGGAAGCTGTTCCATAATTAATGTCTTATTCACATACTGATTTGTATTCAAATAAAAAAAATAAATTTCATTGCGTAGAAACACAATTTAGCTCTTCTAAAAGTGATGACCGGGTACGTCAATGAATAGGGATTCACAATCGTTAAATAGCACTAATATACTAACAGCAAATAACACTAACTAAACAACTCTTCTGAAAGATGTCAAAATAAACACAAAAACCGGGTTCGGATATCGCCGTGAGGATGAGTGCATGTCTATAAGCAGGTCGTTTAACAACGCCACAAAAAGTGAGAGGATGCCAAGTTCTTCAAAGGATTTCTTTGATAAGAAATTCCTTTGAAGTAAATACAATATGCACTCACCAAATTTCTAATATAAATCTTACGTAAATTTCTTCCAAAGGATTTTTAAATTATTATAATTAATTATATTATATATATATTAGAAGGTTCCACGAAGTGAAGGCTGATGTTATCCATTATATTTTTAAATTACTTTAATTAGTAACTATTTTCGAACCTGCGTACTTGCTCATTACAGAAGCCTTAAAGACTGCTTTACAAGCTTAATTGGTAAGTACACAAACAACGCCTCTTCAAGGATGAAAATAAAACAGCCAATCTTGATTAGATGGAGGGAATAGAATGTCATAAAATGGGAAAGTATTACGAGCTAGACATCGTCAAATATTAACCAAGTGATGGCTAAGAGCGATGACCAATTCACATACGCGCTTATGCTAAGAACGAGACATATCGGAATAGATTTGATGTGACAATCTTCTACGACTATCGATTTGATTTCACGGATAGCCCTTTCATAAATATTCTCTTCCATTGAAGTTTAGAAATCCGCAGTAAATGCCGTTCACTCACAGTTCAGAGCCAATAGAATTTGTGAAGGACCTTCGATGTACGTACCTGAAAGGAAAAAGAAAACAATGATTAAAGAAGTTAGCCTAAACGCAGATCACTATTGAGTACCCTCTTTCTCCCCTTTGTATTAGAGAGAAGCCCCGAGTTCGATTTCCGGTGGGTACGACCCGCTGAGGAAGCACTTAAAAAATGCTACTAATTACAGTGATCACCTTAGCGCAGATTAACCAGGGCACCCCTTGCCACACGCCGAAGGACAGGGTGCATATGTGGATGTAGAACGCTGTGCGAAGATATTTGCAACTGTAACATTATGCAGACATTTTTGCAATGCAATGCACTTCCAAAATTCGGCAAAGGATTTCATTTTTATATTTGTGCGGAGATTCTCATAACTACTTAATCTTTACAGGCTAAAGGAAACTGTTTAACTTTTTCACAAATGGAAATAAACTCTCTGTAGACGAAGCGTGAAATTTATTAACGAGACTGTTGATAGCTCCAAATATACGTTTTAAATCGCAAAATTTGAAATTTGAAATTAGCCGAGTAAAAGTAGCTTCGCTTTCTACATAAGTTAATGAGTAAGTCGCGATCAGACAAACATAATGGAATTCCCAACTTATTCTAAACTTTGTCCCAATAAATAAGTCTACAATAGACGGACTTTTTTCCGATGGGTAATGATACGTACATACATAATATACTACGAACATAAACTCCAACCTCGAAGTGCCGGATATGACAACTGAAGATTATCGGAGCCCAATAGGGGCAACAAACACAAATTTTAAATTTTCATCTAAACCGTATCCTATATCAGCATCTAATTAACAAATATCATCAAAATAAAATAATTTTCTATAAACGGGATTCAAGGAATGTGTACTCGATATAATTTGTTAAATTAGACATTCTACTCCAAATCACAAGGTTCCTTTTTCTTGTTTACATCCATAGAAGAAAACGTACGAACCTCTTAATCATTAGCAGTAATTAAAAAGAATACGCGTGAATTCAGAAAAAATAATTAGGATGAAATTGCAACTGTAACACCATTGAGAAACGTGCTTCACCTACGTTATATTATATGTAACTCGACAGCAACGAATGTGACCTGAATAAAACTTGAACATTCACAAGATAAAATACTAAACATGGGAGTGCTCTCTCGAGCGATTCAAGGACCTTTTTCATCACCAGATAATTATACCGCAGATGATTGGAAGCGAGGGTTATTGGCATTCTCAAAACCTGTACTGAAGTCACTTGCGTGCATAAGGAACGTGGCCTCGAGGAAGCAAAAAATACGTGGAGATGAAGTAAACGCAGGGAGAGAAAATAAAACAGGATCTGACATTTTCAATGGCACGACGGCGTCTAGACAAGCGGCGCTTGGAGGGCGAAGTGAGGCGCACACATGTAAATTACGCGTCAGCGGGATCAGTAATTACACTAGGAGACGCTCATCAACAACTATCACGACTCAACAGAAGCGAGAAGGAAGTGGAGAATGAAGGGCGAGGAAACCGTACGCAAACAGACCGCGAATTATATCTTCCACATCACTCCTCGAACTTGGCCTGCAATTCTCTATGAAAGGAAATATTACGACAAATACGGAAAGTATTTAAACAGAAGTAAATGTGTTGAAAACTTTCTCAACCGGTTGGTGGTTCGTTAGGTTTTGTTGTACCGCGTTGATCTCAATATGCTCATTAATTGAGGCATTTTAATTTTTCAATATTACTGTGAATCAGATTCTGGCAAATGCTAAATTAAAATATCTATTCTAAATTTAGAGTTTTGACAAATCGAATACCACAAACGAAAGAATAGATTTGGGAGTCGCGAAATTCATTTATAACGGGCGTGTACTTTAAAAGTCGGTTGAGAATCAAATTTATAAATGAATTGAAATAAGAGGAAAATAACCCAATTACAATAGATAAAATATCCAAATACGTCGGACGCATCCAAAATCTTAGAGAAAAGTGTGAGAAGAAGCGAAAATCCCCAAAAGAGAAAAAATAAAGGATTCTTAAGGATACTTAAGAGTAAAAGAGTTTGCTAAAATAAATTTAACGTCGATAACGCACTGAAGAATTATGCGAAACCTAGAATTTTGTTTTTATATAATATCCCTTTACCATAATAGCAGAGCAATTTTAGAGTTAAAATAAAGGTATCTTATAAATTTCGGAGAGAATAGAGAGAAGCGGGATAAAGAAAGGAATCCATAGAGAGGAAAAGGAGAAAGAGCAAATGATGGAGATCGGAGAAGGAAGAGATGATTAGCAGAGTAAGTGAATGGACGCAAGCACTTAATTTTCATGAGCGCGTGACGTGCACATATCTGCTACGAGTATATTATGGCATCCCGTCCGACTCAAAACGTCATCAAAATTTATAAATCTGCAACACAAACCACATTATATTGATGCTCGGTACAGTTAGGTGTTTCTACACACCACGCGTCATTGGCGGCAGGGTTTAAAAGTAAATGTAAATGCTTTCCAGAAAACAAGAAAAAATCTTTATCAACAGGATCTGCATCTTTAACCGTCGGCCATTTCCTTTATTTCTTTTAAAAAATATCTCCGATTAAATTCAAACAAGTTAGAAATATCTCGCTTTTAATTTAATTTATAGTAACGTTTATATAATTTTCCATATAAACCTTAAAAATCAGACATCTAGATGATGTCGTCGATGTTAATTTCTGTACATCCCGATGTTTCAAGCTAACTAAAAAAAAGTAAAACTCCGAGGTAACCGATTTCTATCTCCACTCAACCAAGCCAAGAACTAAACACAGAAAAGAACAGGAAAATTTTGATACAACTACTATGAAACAGCAAATATTTATATGGAATCTTTCCTAGGCGGAAAACGTCGTTGCGAAAGACTCAATGGAGGGCTTCCATAGGTGTGTATTTGAGCCGCGGACGTTCAGCAAGGAGGTGAAAAACCTCGGAGATGCCTGAGAAAATCACTTATCCGCAACGTCCTTTGTTTTACATTCACTTAGGTGAGTGGCCAACAGAGAGTACTCCTCGACTTGCGATGAGAGGGAGGCTTGGGTGTTGAAAAAGCAGCAATTTAAAATTCTCTCTTTCACACAATCTTAAAACGACAGAGAACGTGACAGTTAATATGTTTGTGAAACAACGATAAAAATGAGGAACACTGAAAGGAAATCTTCAGCAACAAAACGGTGCTGAAATGTAAAAGGAAATAAAACTTCGATACATTCTCATTTCCTATATTTATCATTCAAACGTTGCACTTTTTACTATAGGTATAGTAAAAAGTTCACTCCAATGGAGCGTTTTAATATGTTTAATATTAATAATTACCACAAGGTTAGCCCTGAGTCTGTATCGATTTCGAATTAGTTTGCCTCTGTTATGGGCCGGGCTTAAGCAATTTCTTATCACTGCTACTTGTAATAATCTTAATTCATTAGATCATTTTTCTTTCAATCCCATAAGCATTTGATGGGATCGAAAGAAATATTATTGTATGGGAATCCCATTAACAACACCCCATTAACTAACTTCAGTGCCTTATTATAGATGATCATATAGTATTGTAACCGAGTCGTTAACCTACGCCGATGACCTAAAATGGAACACATCCTCATCATAAGGGAATCAATAGAGGTGCATCAAGTGAGTAGAAAGTTCCTGTTTCTGTAGAATGGAAGTCTGCGTTTACGGGCGACGTTCTCAGTATGGTTTATACGTATTTCCCATGAACGGTATTCTATAGACTTAAATAGATTGACAAGAAAGACGATATTTTTAGAATTTAACGCTTAAATCTGTACAATTTTATCTAATGATGTCAATAGATTCTGATGCACTATATTACAATACATTTGATATATACCCAACGAGCCGCCTTTCGGCGTGTGACAGTCAGTACAATCATATATATAAGAAGCAAATGTCTGTCCGTCCCCCTATTTATCTCAGGAATGGCTTGACCTGAAACAAACGGCATTGTGTTTCTACGATGCTGAAACCCCCAGGAAAACTATTGATCATAGAATCTTATTTTAGTCGTGAATCATTCATATAAATTGGAAATTGCGAGAACCTTGATAAAATACACGGAAAATTCGTAATTTTTTTCGGAAATAAACAACCCATCCCTTTGACGACCAAAGCAATTGCTGAACATTGATTTCATGTGTTTTCCCATATAAATGCACGAGAATAATGAGTTTGTATACTTTTCCATAAGAAATGTACGTAAAATATGTTTTGGTTACCCGCAGAGGTTGTTTCTTTTACAAAATTAAATTAGAGACAATGGTCCTACGAAATCCAGAGAAGTGTCAAAAGAAAGGAAAAAATCATAGATTCTTATTTTAGTCGTGAAATATTGATATAGATACGAACTTTCGAAGATTTTGATAAAACACACGGAAATCACGTAAAATATTTGGGAAATAAACAACCCATCCCTTTAACGAATAAGGCCATTGTTGAATGTTGATTTCATGAATTATCCCATATAGGTGCATGGGGATATTTAATTAATAAGAATTTACGTAAAGTAGGTTTNATAATTTATATGACAAGAAATATATTGAGTTATTATGATCTTACGACTTTTTTGTACTTAGGAGGACCAGATATATACGATAAAAGATATATTTGTAAACTAAATAATTTTCTGTCGGAGGAGTCTTCTACAAAAGAATAGCAGCCAACAATGATTGTTTTGGAAGAAGAGGAAGGAAGGTTTACAGAAGAAAATACTTTATTTGTAATTATGAAATTAGCATTAGTCTCTTCTTCATTTCCCTAAAGTTATTTAGAAAGGGATTAAGGATCATCCTTAGAAGATTGTTCCAGTCCCTTCCCATTTTGTAAATATAAGAATTTTTCTTTAAGAGTGTACACACTTTGAGAGGATGGTCATTTTTCCCATAAAATTATGGGTGGGAAAGTCTCTCTTTGAACTCCTTCATTTCCTTTTTATTTGTGACCAACTTAAAAATAATTACAAACTTCGGTCACTTCGCCGCTTTTTCAACGATTCCCATCGGAGATTCGGTAATAGTCCCGTAACCCTATTCAAAACGCTCCATGACAAATCTTGCTACCTTCCGCTGGGTCATTTCTATTCTACGTGTTTGTCCTATACAGTAAGGGTCCTACACATTAGAGCAATAGTTCATTATGGGTCTTACAATAGACCAATGCCCCAGCTCTTTTGCCGGTTTGCTACTCTTTTTTTTAATTTCGCCTAAGAAGTGCAAACTTTGAACCCTTTTATAACAACATTATCAACATGACATTCCCAATTAAGGTCATGTCTGATATTGACTCCCAAATATTTCGTATTTTTGACGAGCGGATTTGGACCCTATTCAAAAACAAGAAGAACAGAGAATGAAGTATGTTTACATTTCAAAAGATTGATTGTCATCTTCAACGTTGATATTATAGTCCGTGCTGGAGTAATTCGGAAGAGGAGAGTTCGGTTTGGAGGAACGGTGCATCGCAGAGGAGTGATTCTCAAGAGATGCGTCAGTTGACGGGGAATGCGTGCGTCACTCCGCTGAATGACCGGAAACTGAATTGACTTTCTCTCCGAAGGTGAGATTTACCTGCGTTTTTATAAACTACCGTATTACTCGCTCCTTCCGTCTTCTGGTATATGGACATATACATTAACTCGTTGTTAACTCGTAGTATATAATCTTTGAGGTAGTATTTGCGATATTAGTTTTCTAAGATAGGTACTTCTTTGAAAAGTTTTGGAAGAAACTTTTGGTAGAAAGACCTAATAATCATGCTCTGATATTTATATGTTGATAGTTTTCGTGATGTTTATTACCCTTTTTGTTGAAATTATCTTTAAATTATGTATTATAATTATTTTAATTTTGATAGTATTTTCGTGCATAACAAATCAAAAATTACGATTCCTACACACGTCGATTTTCCATTAAGCAGACGAATAACGCTAGAATATGAACGGAGGGTAGCATTGGAAGTGACTCAATCTTGGAGAGTGGTGAAGTACCCAATTCTACATTCAAAAAATTTATTATTTCGAAATAAATATCGAGAAAAACATTACTAACGCGGCACTAAGAAAACTAACTACCTCCATCGTAAATCACATACAAGAAAGAAATCATTCCGCATGTACTGAAACAAAGCTTAAACAAATCCGCTATTCAAATCAGAAACGAAAAGACGAATAAGTTACGGGATGAGCAATACTTATTTCGTGAGTTACATTGCCAGTGTCCGTGGAGAATTTAAAAACGATGTCGCGCAACTGAACGGCGAAAGCAATTCCTCTGAAGTTGGCGAATCGTACGTGAAACGAAGCTAACACTCCAGACGAGGCTTATATTAGTAGAATAATTGGACCGAGCCCAAGAGGAGATGGTCTCTGAGAACCAATAAAACCGAGCAATATTCAATCGCATCTCGTATTTTAGCACCACGCAGAGAATAACGATGCTAAACAGACATTCCTCGGGTCATTGACTCCTCATTATTCCAATGAGAAATGGACCAAAATGGGCAAAATCTAACTGCTAACCTGATGCAAATTTTCAAAAGAGTTATTTTTGACATACTGAAGCTTAGAAGGCTAAAATAACAGAATATTCTATAAAAACATCAATTCACCACGTAAATTACGAACATCATCGTTGGGAAACAATGTGTTTTTAATAAGATACAAGATTAGCATATATTACGGAAGTGTAATTAAGCTTTCACTTTAGCTTTAATTTCACAAATGCATCGATGACTTTGTCCATTATGAATTTTATAGAGGCGTTGCATGGTACTTTTCGTCATTTAAAAGGTGAAAATCTGAGTGAAAACTTAAAACTCGTCCTTAGAAATGGCGGTACAACTCCGTAAACTAAGCACTCTTCTGCATTCATTCTCTTTCTCGGTCGCCAAGGAGATGAGTTGTTTACAACCATAAAAGTTTACAGGATTCTGTTTATTTTAGCGAAATTCTCGCAAATTCGAATCTATATCAATACTTTACGACCAAAATACGAATGTATAATCAGTTTCTTTTCTTTTAGCGCCTGTCTCGATTTCGTACGACCATTATTTCAAATTTAATTTTGCAAAAGAAACAAAGTCGGTAAGACATGAAAGCAACTTGCAAACGTATGGATTTGTCCCTTAAAGCACATACGCAATTCATTAGTTCAGCTGCTTTAGGATGAAGAAATAAGGCGAACACTTTGTAATTACAAAGTGTTCGCCTTATTTGTTCATGATGTCTTTCCACGAAGTACGGTTAGAGATGATTGATTATGCTTTAGCAAAATGTTGAATTTCGAGAAGAAATTGTGATTAACGACTGTCTAATAGAAATGCTTAGGCAAATATCTACTTCTGTGATAGAGGTGGATACGTGTGACATTATAAATTAGGAAACTGCTACTGAGGATAATAATATGCTACAGTGATATACCGATCGAGAAATCGTTAAAACTTCAAAGCGGAATCTTTTTGACCTCTTATGCCTTCGCTATCCTTAAAATACCTCATATCCTAAGCAACACATTTCAAACTCCGCCCATACTTAATGTAACATTAATTACGAACACATTTACGGGAATCTCATTGAACAAGGCGTCACGAAATGGAGTCCAAGCGGGGAATATATTAGAACACCCGCGCTACATGGATATCCAACTTTCTCAGTGTACATTAAAGTAATTAAACTTAGGAGGAAAAGGATTTGAGCTTTTACAAAGCGAACTAACATTCACCGGTGGACGACATAAAAACGCCCTTAGAATCATTCTGTACGTCAACGAAGATTTCTGTTTAACCTCATTCCACTGATAACTTACAATGAGAGGCTCACTTTTTTTCGGGGATTTTGATGAAACTTTTTGTGGTGGTACTACTGGTAATAGAGTAATGAAAAGGTGTAATGGGGTTCGCGTGAATGGGCCTTAGTTTCGCCGTCCATGTACTGGCTGTTTGGTTGTGCTTTTATTTTATTTTCTTTTATTATATTTACGTTTTTTACTTCCTAATGGACACTATTACGATAAGTGCATCTATTACTTGATATCCGATCGAATGACCTCATTTCAACCAAAAAAACTCAACGAAAATCAAATCAAAATAGCCATGCGAAGTTTCAAAGTCCGCGCGCAAAAAATTCATTTTCTTATTTTTGGCCATCTTCTTTCGATTCCATCCCATTGTGCGGCGTTGAGGTTTTTTGGTTGAAATGAAGTAATTCGATCGGATATCAAGTAATAGATGCACTTATCGTAATAGTGTCCATTAGGAAGTAAAGAACGTAAATATAATAAAAGAAAACGAAAAAAAGTACAACCAAACAGCGGGTACATGGACGGGCAAGGATGTGTATTGCGGGGTTTCCTATACTCCGATTACCAATTTTCAATTAATTATTGCATCGAAACCAAGGCCCATTCGCACGAACCCCGTTACACTTATTCATCACTCTACTACCAATTTATCACCACATAAAGTTTCATCAAAATCCCCGGACAAGTGAGAGGCTCCCCTTGTTGGTCTTCATCCACTCCTGATTGTACTGATTTTGAGTGTATTGAAATATGGCACAGATTGGGCAATTCGGCTGATTCAAGCAACAGTATCCAATAGTCTTTTCTCGGCTCATAATAATTACGATCCACCAATAAACGTGAAAGAGCGAGTTTACCTCCGCTGCAATGAGCCGAAGTGACCAGCGATGCCGAGATTGAGTGGCGGCGAAGCACTGCGGCGACATATGGAAGTGACGGCGGAGGGGATCAATCGGGAATCTGCGGAGAGATAACGATCGGCGCCACGAAGAAAGGATACCATCTCCGAATCCAACGCAATCCCCAGTCTATTATTTTTTATTGCTTCGCCATTTCTTTTGAAATCTGCAAAGTTTTCCGAGGAAAGCTTCCAATTTCTGAGCAGATAAACAATCCGACACACTGACAACTACCGCTAAAACGTTTCTCGATAGCCAAGTAAAGGACATTTCTCTTACTATCGTTAACTTTAATTCTGTCATCAAAGTTAAATTTCGAGGAAAATAAGGCCAGAGTTATATAAAGAATAAAAATCTTCTCCTAGCTTTAAAATAATCTCATTCTCACGAGTATTCCGCTTTGCTAATACTTAATATTCATGGAAATGTAACCTTTTATGATTTGCTCTGTATCTCTAAAATATACAGTAATGAGTTAAAGTGAATTTGTTAGATTGCACAAAATAGTTCATTATTATAAAATTGTAAATGCATAGTAAATGGGAAGGATGTGAATCTATATAACCTTGAATGTTACTTTTTGTTTAATTGAATTTATTATTTTAATTTTCAATTTTAGAATTATACGGTTATTTTAACTTTAATATTGCCTTTTCAATGACTATGACTGCCAACCGGCATGAAGCCTATTTGTAGTCATCACAGCTAATAATAATAATACCTATAATAATTAACTTCTCCCTTATAATTTTTATTCAATGTTAAGCTTTATGTTTTTAAATATAATAAAAATTCCAATCACCGAAGTGAAAAATTACGACAGCAAAAAATATTTATAAATAGGCGTAAAATATATTTATAGAGAGTTCAAAACATCAAATATGAGGCTTACACGGGATGAAATACCAAATTACTGCGAGAGCGAACGGGTTAATGTAAAGTTCTTAAGCTGAAATGAGCATAACAGAATAAGGGAAATGAATCTGACTGATTAATATTATATTTTAGCAAAAATCTTTATTGGATTCTTGAGATTGGAAAAGAAAATTATAGCACAACAATCTTCTTTTTCCAATTTCATATTGGACCGGCGAACCCCTTTCCCAGGGGATACACCCTGAAGATGGCTGCAGAGAGAGTAGCCACACCCGGATGGAAACCTGAGAGAGATTTCTTCACGGAATCGTGCATTGGCTCGTCCAAAAGCAGCTTCGGATGGACGCAAATCACTCGTTTCCAAGAGGCAGACTGAAGGCGTTGTCAAAGATATTTTTCTTAATTATAATGAAACTATGAATAGTACATCCTATGTTATGAGTCGCAAATTTGCGAGGGTGTATATGACCCCGGATCATCTTACGTAATTTAAGCTATCCATTTAAACTACCACGTAAAGTATGACTGCCGCAAATAGTGAACACGGACGGGGTCATATTGTTTAATCCTTACCAAAAGAGTCTAAAAGCTAAAATTACAGAAAAATATCAAAGAAACAGCGACAAGAATAGAAAATATATTTTGCTACCTTGGATCTCCATTTATGCCGAGATAACAAAGATAGCCATCGAGGAAAAGCAAATGCAAATTGATGAATAGATAAGAATAAGAGGAAATGCGAAAAAGACATAAATTAATTAGTGTAAAATCGCATCGTCAGTCTCAAAAGGTCAACGCAGCTTCTCAAACACAAATGAGAAAAAAGGTCTTATTGTCCTCCTGACTGCAACATCACATGCCTATGTCAATTAGCCACTCCTGGTAAATCCTGGTATTGATCACATGGCGACGAATGAAGCAATTGTTAAGTAATTATCAAAGCCGAGAAATAGCGAATTTGACGAGAGCAAGAAGTAACTGAGGTTAAGAAAATATTAAATTACTCGTATTTAAGAAATGTTAAATTATTCTTCCGCGAATGTTAGATTTGTTGCGGTAATCGCTGTCTCTAGGAGACGAGGAATCAATGCCCGACAAAGGAAAATGATTTTGGTCACAAGTAGAGCACTTATTGTGTAGCGATCTTCGGATAAATTGCGTCGAATTCCGAGTCGAAAATAAAACGGCGCACTGTGGGCTAGAAAAGCTGGCCAAAAATACTAAAATGTTTTTTTGGAGTGAGGATTTTCAATCTTCGCATGGCTACTCTTGAATAAATTCTGCATACAACTATGCAAGTAATTTATGTTAACTCCGACGCATTACAATGGTACAGTGCGTCAAACTTGACAAAGTTTCGATTTTCTACGAAATTCTTCAACTTAAAGCTGATGCTGAACCCTAATGAGGAAATTAATCGGGTAAATTATAATGCCATGTTATATATCTGTCCTTGATCCTTTTATACAGTCGATTGCAATGACCACGGTTGAATAGTTGCATACTTTATGAAACAAAATGGCGGACTCTTATTTTAGAGCAAAATTTTTACACAAAGCGAGGAAAATAGTAGAAATTGACATCGATAGACACGGGCTAACTTACACCACGGTATTCTTTGAAGCTTTCTGAAGAGGAATATTGAAGAAAGTCTTGCGAACGTTTAAGACGCCGATAATAATACGGACTTTTCGACATCGCTGACAGAAAGCAGCACCTATCTGAACAACCAGGGAAAATAACATCGTCGTCCAACGAAAGAAGAGTCAGATACGAACAATATTCTATTTCCAATGTAAACACAGCGGCCGAAACCTATTGCTCAGCACGAGGACAGATGTAGCGGCCGCCCAGTTAACACACGCACACAAAAAACTCGATAATGAAGCGAGCAGGTGAGCCATCTGGCTGCGACGCCGTAGGGTCAGATGGAAGGGTGGGTCATTCACAGTCCTCACTATGAATGAGAGATACACGGGCCATCGGAATGAACACCATTTCGCAGGGAATGTCGTAAATGAAACCGAGCTGAATCCTTATTTAATAGATAAAATATTAAAATCTAACTCCACTTTTCACAATATCTTTAAGAAAGGTATAATTTCGTACGACTAAAAATGTTACTAACTTTTGTCTTTGCATCATCTGTTAATCAGCTATAAAGCTCATAAATCATTCTAATTTATTTTATAATAATTTTCCGCTAAGATGACAAAATGAAAATACCTTCAAAAAATAAAAAAGTATTGAAACACAATGTATTTATATATACTGAGCCACAAACAAACTGTATATATAAATAAATTGTGTTTCAATACTTTTTTATTTTTTGAATATGGAATACCACTATATTAAGGCCTCTAGCGTCCAATGAAAAAACCTTTCTTGGATCTTTCTGTAATATTCCCATACAATGACGGTGCAAACCCATTCACTGGGTGTCATTCAGACAAATACAGCAAATAAATGGCCAAAAAAATAATATGATTCGTACTTGATTATAACAGGTGGTGATGATACTTTTTATCCTTTAAATCACACAAATTAATCGTTGATGCTCATCAACTATTGCAGCTAAGGCCAGTTCCATTCTTATATTGAACCCATATTCAGTTATTTCCACAGTAAACCACACCATGACTACAAGGCTCCAAAGCGAAAGGAGATCGGCTTGATGGCTAAATAAAATTACATCGATGGAACCTGATTCTCAAATCCACGGAGAAACAGTGGAGTAATAGTAAAGGAAATCGGAACAAAAAGATTAATCACGACTACTATTTCCTTCCATAATAATGCCGTCGAACCCAAAATTCGCAACAAGTGATGCAATCCATTCTAAACCATTGGCACTCTGCCAAGAGGCGCCTAATACATCTCATCTTTGAGCATCCGAATGAAGGCGCAATAATGCACGTTCCGTTAATATGATTTCATCGATAGATTAACCAGCAGATTTAGCGAAATTAAATACAGTTTTAACTCCAGTGGTCTCTCATATTTAATTTCCCAACATAAAAAGCATAAGGGCATCTAAGGCTGGTATCACGGCGTTCCTTAACGTACCCTCACATAATCACTCATAAAATCCTTCCACTTTGAGGCTACTCTTCGCGTCTACCACTTCCTGTTTCCGCGTTTTAGACAAGCTTCCAACGAAAGTCCCAATGGCGAAGTTTAGATGCGGAGTGTTACCGGCGAGAACACGTAAGAGAAGTGAAGCCACTTGGGGAATGAAGTGAGGAAAAGAAAGCGAGATGATGCACTTGGCGTCAGTTGCGAGAGGAACAGAGATGGAGAAAAGATGAAATGTACGCACCAATCACTTTTCTCTAGGATAAAACGAGGCAAGAGCTCAGCCAATTTCTCTCTCATCATTATACACTAAGGAATCAGCTATCAACATCGTCATCATGAACGTCTATCTCCATGTAATACACTTCATCCACCTTTGTAACTCAGGTATGATCTCAAGGACGAAAGACTTCTAATCCCAGCCTGCATCTGATTAACATAAACTGACAGACTAGCCTTCCTTCCGTGGCACCCTTACATTACGCGAGCCAAAGCACTTATATCCATGTATCTGAAATTGCTACACTTCACAGTTATTAAGTAATCAATTAAACCGCCACTCCACATCGATTGTTTTCTCTTTACTACACCAATTCGTACTGAATAAACGTGTGATTTAACGTGCAGCGAAATCTGTGCGTTTGCCTAAAAATGTGAAAAACATGAAAGAATGAAGAAATTGCCCATGCAAACCATTTTCTTCAAATTGGAACATAATTAAATTAAATTAATTCATTTTTTATCTATTATACGTTTTCAAAATACTTCACAAATGGATGGACAAAATATCCATAATCAATTTTCATTTGTCAAACACAAAACATGCTGAATATTTTTCGCACGAAGAATTGAATACATGCAAGATGATAATGAAGTTTGCTCAAAGAGAAAGGAATAAAGTGCGGCTGAAATAAAAATATCGAAGCATGGCCGAGAAAATGAGTACTAATTAAATTGTTAAACAAATCGAATAACTACTCACAGGAAAGTTCGCGGTCGTATGAACTGATTTCGGATATATTTCAAAGACTACAGCCGACATTTTTCACGATCCTCCGCAAAATGAATACTTATCGAATAGAACGACATTTTACAAAATGAAGAATCAGCGAGAAAGGGATGGGAAGAGAAATGCGACGGAATAAAAGAAAAAGGGAGACGAATTGGAGATAAACAAAGAGACGACATCTGAGACACTGCCGTGCTTTTGTAACGAGAATACTACGACTAATTAGCGACGTCTTAATGGGGTTTTTATGTTTTATTTGTGAGCTAAGGTCTGCTGAAAGTGAATACCCACTCGTACCGAATTCGCAGGAGGAGGAAGTGATGCTCTAAGGAGAGAGAAATCGATGCCAGGACACAGACAAGGGATGCAACGTGTGCAGAGATGCTAGTGGGCGACATTTTCGGGTGCTCTGGAATGAAAAGATACGCTACACTGCCGCAAAAAAAAAATCAAGCAGGTCCTAACTTGATAAGAGGCTACATACCTCCGGAGAGAGGGGTTCGATGCTCCCAAATAATTACACCGATTGCCACTTTTAAGGTCAACTATTTACCACTAACGACGGTTCATCACGAGTATATTCACGAAATTCACATATTCGCAAAGAGAGGTTGTGGACAGGCGGTTTAATACAAATGCAACGGGATTAGAAATAATTTTGCATTCCACTGAGCGTTCAGCCGTGAAAATCTAAAATAAAGCTATGAAGGATGTCATTGCTCTAGGCATTGCATCTATGTAACGTAAATGACAGATGGAGAAGGGCAGTTTCTTCTGAAATTAACAAATAGAAGTAATGCCAAAGCTACCATTCCTTTCAAATTCTTTCTTTTAACCAAACCTCAACTAAAATCCCACGCGATTTCCGGCAGTCTTGAAGAAATGATGGGAAAGACTCTACTGGCGCTCGTATTCTTTTATCTGCTTCTCAATACGCAATTAGCAACGGGTGCAGAACATGTCCCTGCTTTCTTTGAAAAATAAATTCATCAAAAATAACCTCTTCTCAAAATAGAAGAAGGCTTTCGCCTTGGACCATTTAATATTTATGTTGTCTCTGAATCGAAAAGCGCCTATTCTAACCTCCGATCCGATCACTAAATCAGAAATTTTAGTCTCAGGAATGCAGAACGTTTCGTCTCTTCGAGAAATTAAAAAATTTCACGCAAAAATCATAGGTAACTGACCGTGATTAGATTTCCTGTGTGGAAATAAAATCAAGCGAAAACATTTTACGACGATGATTTATTGAATTTTAATCCCACAATATCAAATTTTGCAAAATTATAATTTAAGTCACTCAAAAAAGAGGCGATATAACGATTAGGTTTCTGGCGTGATTTGCTAACAATCGACTGTCGGGAATGGATTTCAGCTCTAATTCTAGATCTAGAGATATAAGAATTCTGCTGAAACAACGAAAACCACGTTGTTGACTCAAACCTAGAGTTGGCAGACAACCCATCGTGAAGCAGAATACGAAGTTAAGTAGAAAGGTTATCCCTCCCAAGAATTGCTCCGCCGTTCGAGCCCTACCCTCAAATTACTCATAACTAAATAGAACATATCTTAGATTGGTTTTCATCTCCTGTGAGCCCTTACAATAAAACCATGAAGCCGAGAACCGTCAGAATGGTGTCAACGATTCCGCGCAGCGTCTTTAGATCGAGTCATTCGAGAACGTTAAGAGTAAATTTAATGTAAAAAAAGTCCTCATGCTGAGGTTACGAAAGCAAACCGCACAGAACGTGTCTCTCGTTCGATCGAAACGAATCGCCTCGCCTTATAATGGAATGCTCTTTACGACCACGAGATAGGGCTAATTTTCAAGGAGTACATTTCGGAGAGAGAAAATCGGGAAACGTCGTCGCTTCCCATCGCAGATCTCTTTTTATCCGAAAGAAATGAGGAGGGCCAAAGGTAAAAATTACTCTGCGCTCCTTTCTGACGATCCCTGGAAAAAAGGATGAGCGTCAAAAGAATCGACTTGCGACAATTGATGCGGATAAATCCTACGCTGGTTTACTTTACGTGATAAAGAAGCGGAAGTACCGCTAAGTTATGAGATTCGGGTAACCATGAGAAAAATTCCATTTCTATATCTAACCCCTAATTTGAAAAAAAAAAAATATATATATATATATATATCCAGAGAAGCGTCTATATAAAGAGATATATAGACATATATACATATAGGATNACTTTTACTACGAAATTTTCTCTCAGGAAGACAATTTCTCATTGACATAATAACGCCAAAATATAAAAGTTAAATGATTAATGGGTCCTGAATAATGGCTTACTCTTTCCTTACCAACGTGTTTTGCAGCAGGATTCATCTAATATAATAACTAGCCCCACACGGCCCTGACAACAAATTGTAAAGGGTTTGGTGTAGAGTAAAAACCTAATTTAGTAAGTAAATTCTGCGCAATCAGCATTGGCAGTAGTGGCCTCATAACTCTTAATTGTATACCTACTTAACTATTCACGGCGCAGGAATTTCATATAAACACTATTATATTTACCTGATACTTTACCTATATACTTTGATTTTATTAATCTCTATTTAATTTCATCGCAAAATATCACTATTTGAGCAGCTTGTTTGTTGTTTCTAATTTATCCCAAATTAACTAAACAATTTTCCACGAGCAGCTTACCCGCCGTATCGTCTACGACGGTATTCTGTTATAACATGGTATTCGTAAAAGGTTGCCGATATGCAACCTACTTTCCTTTCGAGCCTGAGGACATCCATTCTTATTCTCAAGACACAGTACAGTACAGTGAATGAACAGTGTACAGTAGGGCATTTATTTCCCTCAACTTCGTCTTTCCTTACATAAGTAACTGTTAATCTCTACGATGATTAAAAAATAACATTCTTAAGTTAACTAGATGATTGAAGCTTCAGAATACAATAAATGACGATGAGACAGCAATCGTATGAATCAATAAAAGCGACAAAGAGACATATTTTCCATAATTGGGCGGGGATATCGATATCACATCGTAACTCATGCTTTTGCGGATCATCGATGAAGAAATTTCTTCAAGAGAACTGCGGACGTTAATCTTCAGTGATAAAAAAGACAGAATTTCATGCTTCGATTAACTCAAAACTGTGAAATTTGAGAGATTATAATTGCAAACATTATTCGACAAGCTGTATCATAATTAGCAAAAAATCTGCAAATCGCAGTCGGATCAAAGAATTCTATATCAAGATTGAAAGAGGAGTTCGAAAGAACGAGACATGCTAAACGTAACTTTCTCGAAAAAGAAAACGAAAAGAGTGCATTGTTTACAAAAAGCGCGACGAGCTTTTTACAATAAAACTTTCGCGAGAAATTTTGGAAGGCAAAACGAAACAGACTCAACACATCCGAGGTATAGCTGGAGTTGAGCGTAAAAAGATGTGAAGGTAAGCGTAGCAGCAATCTAGAAGGCAGAAGGGGGAAACGCAATTGAAAAGGCGAAGAAAACGATGGCAAGGGAAAAAGGATGCATCGAACGTACTCTGTAAACGCAATTACCACACAGAATTTCGCAGGAAAAAGTATAGTAAAATAAACATCTTCACCTGTTTCTTTCTACTTAGTTCTAAGAAATCCGTCAAATTTTCAGCTTGTTTTACTCAATTTCAGCAAAAAAAATGTTTACTTTCAATACCGATGATTGGAACTACGTACAGATGTTGTTTCATGTGTCCTGTTAATGAAACCTCGAGTTGTAGAATAAGTAATGGCGAAGTGGCAAAGTACATCTACATCTACATAAATACCCTGCAAGCCGCCTTACGGCGTGTGGCAGGGGGAAATACAGTACAATGAAGATATTTTGCCAAAGAACTTTTCTATGAGGAAAAGGAACACGGCTGTTGTAAGACATCTGAGTCAGAAAAAAGCTCCGAATAGCCGTTGTTATTCTTCTCTCCCGAAGATGGCAACTTAGTTGTCGAAATACGTATCGAGAACAATACTTGCTTACAAGCGCGACCACGGAGACGGAAGCGCGACCAAACAACGGCTATTCGGAGCTTTTTTCCGACTCAAAGAACTTTTCGTTTTAATAATAGGAATGAAATGTCTTTTCTAAAAGCAAATGGAAACAGTTCCCAATATTTTAGCTGAAGTTTAGGTCAAATCGATATTAGCAGGCGTGACTTCGTGGAAAGCCATTTCAGAAGGATACACTTGGTAAATTTTCCACACTGTATTTATTGGCTAAATTTTCCACACTGTATTTATTGGCAGCCAATAAATACAGTGTGGAAAATTTACCAAGTGTATCCTTCTGAAATTTAGGTCATTTATAGAACTACGTATATGGACTTTCGAGGAAATTTTAATATTCTCTTGACATTAAACCTTGCACTTCTTAGACCAGGTTACCAGTAGTACTGTCACTCATTAGATCAAATTACCTGTATTTTTTTAAATTAATTGTTAATTGTATTAATGCCAATAAGATATTTCAAACTACCTAACGTCAAAAACAATTTCTCTTAACTATAATACACTTAAATTATAAGCAGTTCTGCAACCAAACAATTAATCAGAGAGAAGCTTTACATATTATCACTTAAAAAAAGGAATTATAATTTCGACTTCCTTTGCGCACGCCATTAGGGACAGAGTTTATATCCTTTCCTTTCCTTAAAATTAAAACTCTTTTCGCAGTGATAAATTAGTTATTACATTTCATTAGCATTCAAATCCATGGCGTCTTGTCAACAATTTTGATATTTACTTAAAGACGATGCTATTCATAATAAGATATTTTGTAACATGAAAGACTACCTGAGGCTTTCGTTAATATAGTAGTATTATCGCTCAAAGTGCTTCTACAGCTGAGGTCCATTTCCCACGCATGAGAATCGAACCCGGGGCTCCTTTCATCGAAGTCGAACGCGTTGCCCAGGCTATCCGGGAGCCCCATCACCATTGATAATTTTAATATTGAGCAGTAACTATTAATTGCGTGATTGACAATGAAAGCCAATTCTGAGGGGAGCCATTGCAGGCGCAATAAATAACCTGCAAAGCGGTGTCCGCGAGGAAGGAATCTTCATTTCGCGACGGCATGCAGTGGACTCGTTTAAAAGGGACCTAAAGAGGAGAGGGGGCGGTTCAGATGGAGGGATTTTTTTCCAGCGTCGGCGGGGAGCGCGTGTCTGCACGGGTAGGGTGATCGATGGCAGTGGCGCCGAGACGCCTCTTTCCCCTCCACGCACTCTTTTCATTCACCCCTCTTTTCTGCACTTAAAAGCCTACGTACGCCCCTTCATCCGTCTTATTTCCCAAGCCTCTTACTCTGCCGCCAACCGTATAATTTTTCATTCCCTCCAAACTATAGTAGACCTGAAATTCTAAACGTTTTGATGGGTCCATTGCGGTCGAGGCGAATCTGCCTTTAAAACGCTGAACCGAGAATCGAACCGAAGGTTTCTTTCCTCACCGCGGTGGACGCGAAATTCATTCCAATTTCGGTTAGAAGCAAACCGGTTCTATCATTTTAACATTCTTTTAACCTCGAGTTTGGGCATTACATTTTTATTTATCAATCGCAAGAAAATCAGGCCAAATTAATCAAAAAAGAGAGCTAACTCTTAACAATACGGAGGCATTTTATGCTTACAATCGCGAACGCTGTGATAACAACGAAACAAATATTTTCTTAAGTCTTTCAGGAAATTCTCCAAGGATATTCTTAAAAATGTTTTAACAACGCTTTTTGTGGAGTAAATATATTGCGAAATTTACAGATCACGCGTGCTAGCTGAATATCAAAAAACAAAATATGTATCGAGTACTATTACTTGCTTCAATTTCCTTATCCATAACTACACACAATAACTGTACAAACCAAGAGTATTTGCGGAAGGAATGATTCACTCTTACTTGAAAAACAAGCATTTTCCACATAACCTACCACTGAACTAGATTTAGTAGGAGGAGAAGAGACGCATAAAGCATCCAATGAATTGAGATTTCTATCATTTTGATAACTAAAATTGATAAGTTACACAAACAGATCAACACAGTTTGTTTGCACTTTAAATGAATAACAATCAACGAGTGAGGAGCTCAAAGAAAATATTTTAAGCTCATATTCGTCCAAATAATCAAACTAGAAAGAGACCGGCGATTTAAAATAAACAGTAATGAAATTATTATACTCACCGACTGCATAATACAAAAGTCATTACGATGCTCACAAAATTTACGTTTTGCTCTGAACGTCAACAGTGACCTTTCGCCACGCAATGCATTAAGAGGATTTTTTAGAATCAATGTTATGTCTTCAAGCTGATATTGTTCGTAGCGCATTTATGTTCCCAAATTATAAAGAAACACTTGGCCGAGACTTATTTTTCTGGTCGATTTAAATTTTACATCTCACCCAGAAAAGCATAAATAAAATGAAAAATACTGACGTAGACAGATTCACTTAACCAGGTCTACAAAATTACGCGTTTTCTCGGACGCACTAAATGGTACTTTCAAAATTCCCCTCTAAAACCACAAACCTCAAATCCCGCCATAATATGTCACTGTGAAGTTCTCCTTCAGTAACGAACGTTACCGCAATGTTGGAATGTTAGAAGCGTAAAACAACAAAGCAGCAAGCAACGAGAAACCAACGTCTTCAACGTTGTCCTTAGAAAATCCAAGAAATGTTTGCTTCGTTTTTATTATCATTCCTCACTAGAGAGCTCAGTTATATCCATCGCATGGTTTCATTTTTATTGTCGATTGAAGCAAAAAACTTTTATTTAGAAAAATGGAAAAAAGTGAGTTTCAAACAGTAATTAAACACATATTTAAAAGGCTTAACACAAAAAAAGAGATGAAAGCTGAGTTGGATGAAGTTCATCTGCTCCTGCGTTTGCAATCGTTCACAATTGGGTAAATGAGTTCAAAATAAAATAAGGCCGTACATCCACAGAACATCATTTGTGACGTCCAATAGAAGCGATAGACAAAATCCACGATATGGTTTTGATTGATCTACCAATGGAAGAGTGCGAAATAGTTGATGGCACAGGAATATCGCAGTGTTTTCTGTTTGGCACGAAAAATTGAGTTATTAATTAATTAAATTGAAAAATCCCTGCAAGATGAGAGCCGCGTTTGCTTTCAGAGGAGAATAAACACAATTAAGTGGTCGATTCTGAGGTTATTTTGGCACTTTTCCGTCGCAATCCTGACGAGTTTCTGCGTCTATAGATAACTGTGGACGAAACATGGATACACTTCTACACTCCAGAGACAAAGGAACAGTCGAAAGGGTGGGTCATTGAATGCGAACGGGCTCCGAAAAAGGCGAAATCGGCCGGCAAGGTGATGACCGCCGTTTTTTTGGAAATCATTGCTACGCCGATTACTTGGATAAAGGTCAAACGATAATTGGAGAGTATTAGGCGTCGTTATTGCACCAGATGAGCGAAGAAATCAAGAAGAACTTCCTCATTTGAAAAAGATCCTCTTCCATCAATACAATTCACGGGTCACTCCTGCGCAATTTCGACGGTGAAAATCATGGAATTAAATCGAATTACTGGGACAATCACTGTATTCACTAGATTTGGCCCCAGTGACTTCTTTTTATTTCCAAACGTGAAAAAATGGTTCGGCGGACAACGGTTCACGTCGAACGAGAGGGTCATCGCTCAAAAAGATGCCTTTTCTGGGGAAATTCTACTTTTTGGACAGCTTAAAAAAGTTGGAGAAACGCTTGGAAAAGTGTGTAGAGTTAAAAGGAGATTACGTGTTGAAAAAGTTTTAAAAATCTACCCAAAATAATTCGTTTTTCTATCTTTTGCTAAGGACTTATTGAACGACCCTCATAGGCGAAAAGAAACTGGAAAACATGGATGTTAGTAGAAGCCCATCAAAATATAAGTAACTACCAAATAAAATCAGTGGAAAGTTGTGACCAAATTCCCCCCAAACAATACTACCTCGTAAATCTTCCGCTGACAAATCGGTATGGCCACGTGCTTTCATTCGAGATTACGCTCTCCCAAATTCACTTATCACAACATTCAAGATTTCGAATATTAAAAGAATTGATTGACGTTCATCTCCAATAGTGTTTGCTTACGGAAGAAAACGAAAAAGAAGGAATTCAACAACGTTATATTCCGCTCAGCCAACAGCTGTTCCTTAACCCGGATACTTAAAATAAGCCAATCGTTCAATACATACCATTCCCATTTCAATGAACGAGCGCTCATGGGTGGAGCAGTCTCGTGAGTGAACGGAATACTTTGAACGCTGCCAACTCACCTGCGAAAGAGGAAACACGAATGATTAATTCTGCTCGAACAATGAATATCGTATACCATGAACATAATATCAACAACACAGGATCTGAACCGGCAAGAAGATGTCAGGAGTTGAATTACTGTCTCGAAGGAACAGATTAAAGAGAAATCAACTGAGATATGATTGAATGATAGAATAATTAACCGCCGTTCCTTGGATGGAACACGTGAAACGAGAAATCTCGTGAGTAAAATTCAAAACGATTTCATGGAAAATAACATCTTAAAATGACGCTCTCCTGTCGACTGTTGTTAACACATCAAACCATCAGTTCTGAGAATTACGTGACGTCTTAGACTTCCTTGTGGACACCCACACATTTTAACGCTCTCTTCATTTAATAATGACAATTACTAGCTGATGCTCCAGATAAAACAAATAAATGCAAATAACTTAATGGATTTTATTCGTTCTGTAAATACATATTTGTGAAAGCTCTTCTCAAAATATTCACAGGATTTAACAGCGGACAAGAATGTGACGGTATATCTTTTCTGAAAACATTCCCTTTCTAAACTAAGTTTCTTTCACCCAATTCTTGGCTTGCAAGCTGTTTTAGCTTTCATTTTTAAGTGAGATGAGACTACTATAAATCCCTCGTATATACATATGAACAAATTTCTGTCTTTAAGCTCCATACGTTACCAATTATTCTTCCAAAGAAGTATCTATGCAACCCCAAAGAACTAGCTAACATCGAGCTGAAGCGCTGAATAATAAATAACGACATAAGCTCGAAGAATCACGACTGACGAACCTGAAATTCCGTCTGTGCACAAAAATAATAAAACAGAAAGAGATTCAATTGTTCATACAATATGTCGCACAACTATCTCTCCTCGCGTCTCAATTGACGCTGCACGTAGCTCAGATCACGACTTGCTCAATCTTAGACGGCCGGCAATTATCGAGAAGCCATTCAAGAAGTAATTAATGAGAAGCAAATAGAGGGCGCGCACGAACGGAGGACGGCTAATAAAGGAAAGCAGATCGACTAAGTGATGGCGAAGGATCAATGCATTGAGGAGGGGTTTCTGTACACCACATGTGCGTATCTTTCGATGAGGACCCCATCTCGCTAAATTGGCGATTCTGTTGAACGCCGACCACTTCCCACCCTCGCCTCAATTGGCGCGTCCAAACAGCACTCGCACCAACATCCTCTGAAAAATTGTTCCTTCCTCTCTCTTCACACCACTGTCCCATTCTAACCAGTCCTCCGACAAACGGCCAATAACGGGGCCGGATAAACAAATGGGAGGCCAATCCGGAAATTCACGATACAGCGAAAGTCGGCCAATAAAAACTTAATTTTGTTCATAATCGTTAAATTCGCTTTTAATCGAATAGATTTTAGATTTAGATTTGTACCCCCACAAGTAACTACTTATCTGTTTTAGTGATTATTTCCTTGTAACGCTTGGTCGTCGCATGTCGAAGATCGCGCTCGTTGTTTCAACTCCTACGGCCTCAATTCTTAATGTCTTTCATACATATTACGAATTTAAAGATTAAAATGGAAAAAAAATCCGTCGAATGTAATGTGATGTCGAACAGTTAACATAAATAGCGACTAATAAAAGTAAAATAGCGATGATAGTAACAGAATAGGAAAGAAAGCTAAGCGACAAGCTATAAGCGATAAGCTTATTCCTATGAGAACTTGGGAAACCGAAATTATTTCAGGCAACAGATTACGAATTAAACGTTAAGGTATCACAGGTATCCGCACGTACTACATCAATACCCTAAGAGCCGTATCATACTATGGCTGTGCTGTAAACACAAAGCGATGAACCTATTCTTTTTTACGGCTGGTGCGAATTGATCAATCAAAAAATAACTTTTTAATATGACTTGTTTTATTTTACACCAATGGTTGGATTGACCGTAACAGCGAGGAGATCGCATCGCACCATAATACTTCCGCATTAATACTACTTCCCTGAATTTATTTAACAACCATAACCAAGCTTAACATCTCCTTTCAATGTAAACGCGCTGAAGAAAGGAACAAATACCAGCTCCAATAATTCAAGCAATAAAGCAAGAAAACGAATAACTTCATAAAATCGTTCTATTTTCTGGTGCCCTGTGCTTTCGAAGGAACGAAGAAACAGCGAGTTCCACGACAGAGAGCTTAAACTTCGAGTCAATCTTTGTTGATGAATTATATCTTTGCCTCCGAAATAGAAAGATATAACCAATAACAGCTACCGATATAGAAATTGTAGGCGGAAATGACACCGCGGATATAATACTGAGATGTGTAAAACAGGTAATACATTCACAAATAATATTCGTTTAAGAAATGTAAAAAGCCTTACACTTCCAATTAATTACAGATAGAATACGAAACTCAATTTTTCGTTCTTGATGTTCTCTTTAGCATCAAAAGAGCAAAACAACCACAAATAGGACGGAGTCTGCCTCCACTGATTCGTTTTAGAAACGTTCAAATGCTGGCAATGAAAAAATACAGGCGGACGGCAAGCGCAGGCCGTATCCAATCAAGCAGCAATTCCTCGGAAGTGGTGGTAAATTAAATCAGCCCATAACTGGCCGCTAATGGCGGACAGCTAATTTATCTCCGGATGCCGAAGGCAATTGGTGCTCATCACAGATGGAGGTTGGTGATACTGAGCAGATAAGGAGCAAAGAAGTGTGCAACCGAGATGGATGATGGGATCAATGGGAGCCATGTGGAATGAGAAACAATAGGATAATTCACCAATAGTTAACTAGTATACTTAGCAAAGCCATGACATTCGAGCAACCTGCAGACTTTTCCAAGTTGATCCCTCACTTCGCTCAGTTACAGGATCAAATCCAAATGAGAACGTTGCCCTGTACTATCTTTAGGTACTTTTATTTAAATTTATACGATATTTAAGAAAAGAGCGTAAAGAAGCCGCCTTCCCCCCACACCGCATTTGGCATGGCTTAATCTCGTAGACTTGTAAGATACATACTGTTTCAGAGAAATAATTCACAATAACTCATTTTAAGTTAGTTCCATCGATACCTTCAATTTTCTGTTCTCTAAAGCAATGAGATCAGTTCTAAAAAGAATTTACACAATCTAGGATTAGCTAAACTAAATGGAACTAGGAAGGGATTCCTTGAAAAAGTTTCTTTCTTATATGGCGAAGGTACCTCTTCTTAATTTAAAAGCCTAAAACCATTTCCACTAGCTATGAGAACTAAAACGATTAAACGTACCACCAAAATACTGCCATTCACAAACTGTCATACAGTTCCGATCCAAATTCGTATGTAATGCGAAGATAACGTTTAAAAAAAGCACAGAAGAATAACGACAGAGAAACTCTTGAGTGAAATTAAAATCTATCCGAAGAAATTAAAATTCAACGTAACGGCGTGAGGCGTGTAAAAACGTCGCCTCACAGCTAATTATTTTAGTTCAACGTCCGCAAAACCCCACGCAACATTGGGAGATGGCAATGCAGCACGTCACAGAAATTTGAGTTAAGGTTTGCTGTTGAACACACACACACCGGTCCTTTGGTCTTCCTCTTGGTCTCTTCACATCTCTTGGAATCCAGTTGAGAACTGCTGATGTCCATAGGTTGTCGTTTCTCCTCGCAACATGGCCTGCCCACATCCATTTCAGTGATCTTATCTCATCTATGATGTCTGTCACAGGATATTCCTAATTTGAGGCCTGATTCTGTAAATTGACCAAACCAAACCGTATTTACCTGCGTAACGCATCCATTGACCTATTCGTACGATCAAATATCCTCTTAGTACCTTCAATTTAGAACTTCTTGCTTAAAAAATCAAAAGATCAAAAAATCGCGTTCATTTTCGTGGTCGCAAAGATTTTTGAAATATTTCTGCTGGATATCGTAAAAATATCTTTAATGAATACTTTGATGCAATTTCCAGGAGACCATTTAATCCATCTTAAACAGAATATATTGTCTACTTTGTGTCAAATTTTGCCTGTAAAAAAGCGTCCGCCATTTTGTGACGTAATACCGCACTAATATTAACCAAGATCATCGAAATTTAAAGAGAATATAGGAAAAGTATCATGTTACCAGAATATTACGTTTTTTATTCCATTAAAATCCTTCCACAAGTCCACCATCTACTTAACTTATAAGATTTTCGAAGAAAAATTCAACCGGGCGTGTTTTTGGAAATTTAGTCATGTTTGATCCTCAGTAGCTACGTAACGGATGGGATATATGAGAAATGACTTACCATTCCATGATCAGCAATCATTTC
>KZ308790.1:662645-677040 GCA_000376725.2 Ladona fulva
TATTCTTTAAAAATTTAAATATTAATTTCATTTTTACATAGTTCCGTAAATTATCATTAAAAAACCTGTTTGCTCCTACTAATGCTTAGATTCTTTCCTTTGCTAATTTTTATCCTTTGTTTGAATATACTTTTCTTCAAAAGTTATTTTCTCTCGTGAGCAAGCAGATGCGGAATATTAAAGATTCTTTCGTCATTTTTACCAAGGATGCTGTGGCAACACGATAGGAATTTTAGTCGATTATTCCGAGAAATAATTGTTAGTCGGGTGAGTTGAATATCTCGGAACCTCTCTTAGAAATAACTTAAACTGGAGTGCATATATTCGAAAAATCTGCGGTAAGGCAACTAATAAGCACGGCTTTATAAAGTGCATTATAGGTAAATGCGAAGAAAAGGTCAGGGGACGATGTTATATCACCTTGGCCAGGCCCCATCTCGAATAAACTGCGAGTATATTGGATCTAGCGAATGAAACGTGCACCCGCAAACTCGAGAAAGTACAGCGCAAGGCGATAAGATTGAAGCTCATGGTTAAGGATCCAAATTTTCCTCAGTTAAACGACTGTACAAACTGAGTCTATGTTTTCACTTCGTTAATGTCCTAAATATCGAGGTAATAAATAAAATTTATAACTTAAAAATTAAAAAAGATCTGTTCATGGATAGGTTAAAGTTTTCGCAGTCATACGGTATAGTGGTAGTAATTCGATAAGTGTTCCTGGAGGTCTTCCTAACTCACTCGAACCAAACCTTTCATCCACAACACGTCCTTTTATACGGGAGGAAGTCCCACACACATCGTAGGTTTTCCCAGATAACCAAACCATGGATGTTCTCGAAGATTAAAAAGGGTTTGGTTTATTTTTCATTTTTAAAATTTAAGGATCGGTATCTACTCGCAGATGTTCAGTTGCAAGTATCAGCCCGTCTGATATGAGGTGAAACTTTTCACGTAGTTCACATGATCTTCTTACAGGATTCCCATCTGCTTTTGTTTCTCAATTATTATTTTATTACTCATCGCGAGGTATCGTCGTGTATACACATCTTTTACTACTACATCGGAAGGTATCCTCGAACAGCTTTCGATAACTTTTGCTCATTTGGGGAGTTTGTTTCTTTTACGATACATCACCTTTAAAATAGAAAGCTATGACTCGGTCTGTGTGGGACTTTCTAAGACAGAGAGGTTAAAAAAAAAGTTCATGATATCAATTTTTTGAGCTCCCTTTTAAGCTAAGATTCATCCATCCATAAGGTTCATCATATAGGCGGGAAGGGAATTTGCAGATGACTGGGAAAACACATACCTCTTGCAGAGATTCCAACTTTGTATTACCCTTGCTGAGCTCACTTCGTGTACTCATAGCTCTTTGATCCCCTCCGCTCGTCAACTTCCTTTACACGAAGGCCAGGGAGTCGAGCCTTTTCATCTCACTTCATTGGGCCTTTCTGCATCAAGAGGTTATCAAACTAAATTTAACTTGTGACGCAATCGTTTTAAGCTAATATATATATATATACATATAAATATAGACATTGCCCTGTACTATCTTTAGGTACTTTTATTTAAATTTATACGATATTTAAGATAAGAGCGTAAAGAAGCCGCCTTCCCCCCACACCGCATTTGGCATGGCTTAATCTCGTAGACTTGTAAGATACATACTGTTTCAGAGAAATAATTCACAATAACTCATTTTAAGTTAGTTCCATCGATACCTTCAATTTTCTGTTCTCTAAAGCAATGAGATCAGTTCTAAAAAGAATTTACACAATCTAGGATTAGCTAAACTAAATGGAACTAGGAAGGGATTCCTTGAAAAAGTTTCTTTCTTATATGGCGAAGGTACCTCTTCTTAATTTAAAAGCCTAAAACCATTTCCACTAGCTATGAGAACTAAAACGATTAAACGTACCACCAAAATACTGCCATTCACAAACTGTCATACAGTTCCGATCCAAATTCGTATGTAATGCGAAGATAACGTTTAAAAAAAGCACAGAAGAATAACGACAGAGAAACTCTTGAGTGAAATTAAAATCTATCCGAAGAAATTAAAATTCAACGTAACGGCGTGAGGCGTGTAAAAACGTCGCCTCACAGCTAATTATTTTAGTTCAACGTCCGCAAAACCCCACGCAACATTGGGAGATGGCAATGCAGCACGTCACAGAAATTTGAGTTAAGGTTTGCTGTTGAACACACACACACCGGTCCTTTGGTCTTCCTCTTGGTCTCTTCACATCTCTTGGAATCCAGTTGAGAACTGCTGATGTCCATAGGTTGTCGTTTCTCCTCGCAACATGGCCTGCCCACATCCATTTCAGTGATCTTATCTCATCTATGATGTCTGTCACAGGATATTCCTAATTTGAGGCCTGATTCTGTAAATTGACCAAACCAAACCGTATTTACCTGCGTAACGCATCCATTGACCTATTCGTACGATCAAATATCCTCTTAGTACCTTCAATTTAGAACTTCTTGCTTAAAAACGGCGATTTCGAAGAGTTAAGGCCCAAACAACTTGAACAATCCAACGGAGTAGTCCTACTACCAGGTCCAACTGCACGGACCCGGGTCGTGCAGCGCGATCAAAAAATCGCGTTCATTTTCGTGGTCGCAAAGATTTTTGAAATATTTCTGCTGGATATCCTTAAAATATCTTTAATGAATACTTTGATGCAATTTCCAGGAGACCATTTTTCTTAAACANGTGGTCGCCCAATAGTTTTTTATATTCCACTCGACCGATTTTTGCCGCGTCCGGAATTTGCGCATATATTCGAAAGCCCTCTGTTCTAGTTTCGTATTACTTCACGTTATTATGAACGTTCTTCTAGGATTGCATAGTTTATATTGTCTTTCGGCAAATTTAAATAATAATAAATATAATTTAATTCGGCAAATTTAAATAAATAATTTTAGGAGTATATAGAGTAAATATCTCCATAAAATCGACGCCTTTGGGAGTTTATTTCCACCAAAAGATGAATATGTTTTTCAGTACAAGAGTGAGGAAAATCGTGTCTAATCTCCAAGTGAACGCGGTATTTTTACCTAGGGAAACGATGATTAAGGCTTTTTATCGATGCTTGAAATTAGCTTCCTAAGCTTATCATAAATAAAGAGCGTATGTTTATTCTCACGATCATATTTCTCCTATTTTTCTAATGTTGGAATTTAATCGTGTACTTTTCCAAAATAAGAATTCTGTAAGATGAAGTATGTACTTCTAAACTGCTGTCGGTTACTTTCTTTCTCAAATTGCTACAAATATGTCATACCGATTTCTTTCAAAGATTTTAACAGTAATACATGCCATACCGTACTAAGGCAGGTCTCAAAAAAAAGTAATTTTGGACTTTTGTCCGGTTTTTTTTTCACTTTTTGTCCGGATTTTAGCTCACTGTGCACCGCCAAGGTTTTGTTTCATTTCCAATATATTTGTTTCGAGGTGAGGAAATTACTTCGTAATTCATTCTTGATTACATATATATCGTATAATAGCAGGGAAAAACAATATATATGGAATAAAATGAGGTATAAAGACAAATAAGATCGCCTACAGGTAAAGAAATTATTTAGGGACGATTTTCCATTTCAATTATAGACGTTTTTTCTTTGTATTACACGTTATTACAGCATTTCACTAATCATTGCAGAAGAACCTTCATCTAATGAATTATTGTTCATAATTTCCTCTGCAGTATGAAAACCGTCTCACGGTAACAATCAGCATCGCCGATGCCCGGGAGACGCTCCAATGAAGCGCGACCTCAACAATGTTTGAAATCACGTCCTCTGCTTACGTAAAAGAGGCATTCTCAGAGTAGACGAAAGCAAGAGCAGCATATGGAGCATGTTTGGCTGTGTGGGTCCGAAATGAAGAGGGAGAAAAGTCAGAAAACCCCACGCACTGGCACACCCCCACAGCGCATGCGCACTCTGTGAACATCACGCTAGGCTTCCCTTTTTAGACTCCTGGAGTGCGAACGTAAATAAAAATGGTTGGGCCGTTTCTTTCTGCCGGGTTACGCACTAGCGAAAAAAAGGTCTCATGAAATGGAGGAGCACTGAAATATAAATGGCAAAGGTTCCTCTTCTATAAAATATCCATTCGTTATCCTTCGCAGCAAAAAGAGAAGCTTTTTAAGGGGATCGCTTTCATCGCTTCATATACCTCCTGCGCCACTTTCGTCAAATTCATTCTACTGTCGATTGGTAATTCAGGGGTAATCCCTGAGCTAGGGAAAGAGAAGTGATCGCAGAACTGCTCGCTTTTCCAACACTAAAGCAATTAACACGCTTAGAATTTGCAAACATTACAGGCATACAATCCTGAAAATTCATATATTTCTTAAATATAAGAATGAAAATAAAAATGTAAACTAACACGTAGAAACAGAAGGCTCTTACATAGGAAATATGCTTCCACATACCACCATTATATTTCCTGTATGTATTCTCCCATTTTGAAATATGACTGATTTCACTGATATAAACGCCGATAGCCTTTTACTGTAATAACAGTGCGATCGTGCGTGACCATTTTTGCGTGCGTGACGGTTTCATAACTGAAGTCAAATAATAGAATTTTTGAAAAATGAAATCTATTTCTATCTTTATGTTGTTATCTGAACTGTTTAATTCATTTCATTCAAGTCTTATAAATGGAGGTATTTGAAAATGGGTTGCTTTTACACTAATCTGCATTCCAACCTCTTATCAGATAAAGGTTTTGTAATTAAATACTCTTGAATGGCTTTTTAATTTAAACCATCGGACTGTAGATGCTGCAAATTTTGCATAAACCATTTCGAAAAGAATTAAAAAATTAACAGTTGTCGTTGAGGTCTTTTCGTAGTGACGAAGAATTGAATTGAAGTTGAGACACACATATGGAGTGAAATTCTTTCGAGTTCTCCTTCGACATATATGCGCGCACGACTCCATGTGCCCCCTTTACATTAGCACCGTATCAAGACAATGGCACGAAAATCTAATGACTGTCAATCTAAGTGCTTTAATTTCCTCTTCAGGTTTGACTGTCCAATATATTACTTTATAATGTTATTATATTTTCTCCCTCTCTCTATTAGATGGGTTTTTTATCATTCGACTGAATTATTTCCTCGAACCAAATACTGAAAAAATACTCAAATATAAATACGACTAAAATATATTTCAGTTGGCTTCTGCAAACGAAAGTTGCAGTTTTAATATTTTAGTGCAAAATCAAGAAACACAATATTCATATGCTCATCAACCACATCTTTGCTGATTCTTGTTGACAATTATAATTGATTCACAATTAATCCTTTATCCTTTTTTCGTGATCGCTAAACTGTGACACCTAAGAAAAGCAAATAACAAAATAATAGTTAAAAATACATTTATATCAACGACAAATCTCAACGGCACACAATTCACAGTAGATGTAATTTAAGTGTAATACAAATATTTAGGCAGAGGCAGACGTAAAATCGAAAGAGTTACCTACCGTGCACAACAATTCGCCACACTTTTTAAGCTTTTATAGAGACATTTCAGATTTGCTTCTAAAAATTATGAATCGTGTATTTTAATACTGATAAACCCAATATTTCTATATTGTAAGAATTCGCGGTTACGTTACCGATACCGTAAACTCCAGATTTTTTAATCAGCACATACTCTTGCCCAGGATCACAAAGTCGAATAGATTAAAGGCGATTTAAATACTTATCTACGGCTGTTTTCTTGGACACATACAGAGAGCGTGATGACATTGTAAGGTCTATTCTCAACGAGTACACGAAAATACGATTTTTGACATACTTCGAGAAGCAGGTATTTCCAAACGCTGGGCCCTACACCACCCGCACCTCTGAGAATCCGGCCCTGTCATTCCTTGCCTTCTAAACGAACGCTTAGATTGAGAAGGACAACAGATAGTAAGGACGTCAGAAAGATTATCAATTCTCCCATTTATCAAAGCGAAGGAGATAAAAAACATCAACAGAGAGAAAGACGGTGGAGATTAATCACATAAACGTGAACACAAATTCGTAGCCAATTCGTGGCTCACGTTTATTATGGAGCTGTTGTAGCGAGCAGAGTGCATTATAGTAGCAGAACACTGGTATTGCGTCCAATTATGGGATCAAAATTTCGAAGCAGGCCAATGAGAAATACACTTCAAAATAAAGTCTTTCTTTCATTTTTGCAAAATAATTCAGCGAGGTCAGTCCCTCGCAAACTTGTTTGAGTAACTCTCTTGAAAATTTTGCCTGGAATCTCAGCGGAATGTTACTGAATTGATAAAATATTGAAAAGTATAATAATTCGAAAAAATATTTAGTCGCGATTGTTTTACGATGTTAAAGATAAAATTAATTCCTAAATTTTTCAACAGTGATATCCGAGCTCGAACCTCCTTAGTGACAGTTTTCTCGGAAAATAGGGTAAATGCCCTGCGAATCTTGAAGATAGGACGACAATTATCCCCGGAGAACGCAATGAGCAACGTTTATGCAGGTGCTTAAGAGGGAAACAAAAGAAGAGCAAAGGCGTGGACTTGGAGAGAGCTACAAAGGTTGCAGAGAAATGGGAAGCTTAGAGAAAGAGCAGGTGATAGTGCGTGAGATATCAGCTTCTACGCAGATTTATAGCATCCCAAAGTGATGGGACTCGTCTCCGAAAACAATATATATCTGAGACAGAAGCGGAGAAACAGCGGACGATTCGACTGCACGAAAGAGTCGATGGCAGAACGATGGACGGTAAGACTTTGTGATAAATATAAACGACAAATAAAATACTATTTATTCACGCCACAAACAAGCCAAATGGGACGTTTGATAAAACGCAATACTATTCCCAACCATTGTCTCTTAAGTAAAAAAGTTAACGAGAAAAGCAATACACAATCAATCACTCGGAAGGACGTCATAGTGGAGTATGAATGTGGAGCTTCCGGATAGACATGTGGGAACCACGTTCGAATTCGGTGAAAGCGGTCCTAGGTTCGATTCCCGGTGATGGCTCACGTGCGAAATGACCTTAACTGTCGAAGCACTTCTAAAATTACTACTGCTACTAATATTAGAAACATAACAAACAGTTACAATAATACCATCATTTCAAACGAACTATTTTTTTCAGAAATCAAGGCATTCGCAACAACAATTCACATTCAACAAATACAGCTTTTGCTGCAGAAACTTTTCTTTCGGAATGCTAGAGAGCTAAAATAGCAACACCCTTACAAATTCCTGATCGATACAATCCTACAGTAAATATTAAAACACTGAGGCAGTCTAGCAAAGTCCGTTTTTCATCCTGGAACTAGTTCTATTAAGAAACGCTTTTACTGTATAAACTCAATATATGATTATACTTTTGTCATCGAGAAAGTATTTCAAGAGAATTCCGCTCACGGATAAAAACAACAGGATCACAAAGAGCTCCAAGTTGACAGAGTGATGTGTGTGCAAAGAAATAACAGGTTTGGTGCATCTGTTGGCGCTCCATAAGTTGAAGATGGATAAGGGAGAAGATTATTCTTCAATTAGAGTTTCTGTGCAATGGAATCTATCTCGACGAATCAAGAGATATCTGTTGTTAAGAACATTTATTGTTTCTGTTCTGTTGTTGAAAGTTTCCACAAACCCCTCAGAGAAGGGAATGAGCGTTTACAGAGAAAAATCCGTGTTTCTTAAAGACGATTCGCCGACTTGGCAGAGTTTCATTGGGGTGGTTACGTAGGAAAGCCGAGCACGTAAGAGCTATAAATATCGACGGGGCTTTAAAGAGCATCTTGTATTTTACTATGGGAACTCAAAACAATGTAAGAATAAATACCCTTTTATTTATTTTTGGTAAAATCGATAAGGAGCGAAAAAGACCATAGCTCGTAAAAGAATTAATTCACTTCTGATGCAAGAGCCGTACATCAAGAAGAAATAGTCACATTTAAAGCGGATTATTTTCTCGAATAGTTACAGTTAAGAATATTACAAACATATCTCTAAGACTCAGGGCTCCCATCAATCAGAGACCAAAGGCACTTCCGAAATAACATCTACCGAGGCCCTCGGTAATGTCGCGGATTATTTACAAAGAGTTGGTGACCCATGAAAAGAAGCTCATTTTGACGAGGAACGCCATTGGTGCTAAATTAATTGCCGAAAGCCCTTTACTAACTTTAAATACTTTAATAAAACAATTAAGTAAAACAATTACTTTCGAAAGCACTGACTGGCAAAATACGTGCTACTTGTCACGAATTCAATTACTTTTTCCTATTTTTTGCCAAATTTACCATTTTTACTACATTCAATGAAACAGTTTTACACAAGAGAATTTTATAAGCAAAACAGCACTAATGGACAAAAAAATCAAATTAATTAGAGTACGACCAAGGATATTTCGCCTAAAACAGCACTAAAGTCGAGTTGAAGAGATAACAATAAATTTCACCGACCTTAGCAGGACGTTTATGACGAAATAATCCTCTTTGGTTGTTAAGAAAAGATTTACAAAATTAATTTGAAAGCATAAAGACGCACCCACAAGAATCTTAAACTGCGATATGGCCTTGAACAGAAGGAAATAAATTAATTCATTTAACTCCTTTACGTGGTCGAGTAACGCTTTACAAGAAGGGCACTAGAACTACAAGAAGAGTAAGCGCCTTTGATATCACTATCGTGATATACCCTTCTTACTCTACGGAAGAAAACCCACCTACTTCCTTAGTAAATGAATGGATAGCTCCTGGCGGTTTCTCGTTTGGGCTCGTACGGCGTTAAACGGCATTACATAAAATTACATTGACGAAAATTGAACAGTCCTTGCAACGAAACAATGATAGTTTAGGAGACATCTACTTAAATTACGATACAGATTCTCCTCCAGGAACTATAGCATCAGAAAAGCTAGTAAATTAAGAAAGGTATTAATACAAACCTTGCCATACGCCACTGGCGGCTGGCGGCAACTTACAAAACTAAAGCTATCCGTTGGGTTTAAAGACGACGCCATACAGGGAAGTACCATATAGGGCAGAATAAGTAAGCAATTAATTCACCCACTGCCATACACCACGAGCGGATTACTGAACATGCAAACATTAATATATACGTTTTCCTTCAGATTACAACATATTGGGAAGTACCTTATAGGATAGATCAGGTAAACCCCTGCCATACGCCACAGTAAGCAATTCCTGGATAGGTTCTAGCATCGACCTCATGGCCACTAAAGGGAATCGTCTTCACGACAGGCGATAGAAATCTATATCTACAAACGATATCGTGAATGTCAATCTTCTATCTTAACGGAAGATGCCCTAAACCTATTTTTGAAAATCCGCGCTATGTACAAAATCGCGAAAAGTAACGTTTTTTGGTCCTTCTAGGATCGAAACCAAAGTACCAGGAGCGATTATTCATTAATTACCTACTGTTCCGCATGAAATCCCCTACACTGGGGTTTTCATGCAGAAAACTCACCGTATCAGTAAGGCTTTTCGTTTAGAGGAAAATGCAAAAAATATTGAAAACTCACACGATGTACAAAATCGCGAAAAGTACGTCATAAGGGCCTTTTAGTTTCGAACCAGTGATACCCAGGAGCGATGTCTCATATATTGCTTAGTGAGAAAGTCGGGGTCTTTACGGAAAGGTCAGTGACACCATTCCTTCATGGTTAGAATAAGTATCGTATATACGAGTAAAAGTTGCTTGCATACTGCAACCTTCATGGTAATAGATGGAAGGACCATGCAAGAATTGCTCTTTTGCACAAGAAAGGATGCTAGGAAGATTTGAAGAACTACCGCTCGATTAGCCTCCCTCCTGTTGTTTATAATACATTCATAAAGGTAATAGCTGAACGCCTTAAGACGACCGTGGATGCTGCCCAACAACAAGGGGGATTCCGCAAGGGATTGAGCGCTATGGACCACATCCATACGCCGCAAGAAATTAACATCAAAGCAAATGAATACGAGATGCCACCCGTACTCTGCTTTGCGGTCTATCCTTTGAGTCGGTAAGTGCCACCTCCATACTGGAAGCTCTCGAGAAACAAGGGATAGATGCTGAGGATATTCAACTCTTACGCAGCATCTACGAGAACGCCACAGCCTCTGTAATCCTGCACGAAGAAACGGATGAATTCAAGATTTCGACAAGGTTACTACTTATCACCAGTCTTATTCACAGTAGTTCTGGAAGAAGTTTTCAAACCCCTAGAATGGGAGGAGAATGGTCTAAGGGTGAATGGGGACTTTCATTAAGAATGCAATATTCTAGAAAATAGAAGAACGGGACGAAAGATAGGACTAAAGGTAAACATCCAAGTTACGTATTCCATGAAAGTGAAGCATTCTCCATCCTCGCCTTAAAACGCTTACAGGGCCGAATGATGTGTAAGATATTCGGAAAGAAGTGGCCGTCTTCAACAGGTGCCCCTGAATCTACTTTCTCTGCTAAAGAGTAACTGAGGGGTGCAGCGAAAACAGGGGAAACCTAATCCGATACTACCAATAAATAACAGCTGATTCCTCATTCATGGAACAGTAATCAAAAATGAACATAGTGAAATGAAAAATAATCAACAAATATACGAGATACATAAGTTACTAAAGTAAAATTGAGGTATAAGTTTTAATATATAGAATGCTACCATGAAAAATGCATGTAACGAGAGTCCTAATTCTCGATGACTCATTCATGATCAAAAGAGGTAATACACAAATTTCAAATTATTTGCATAAAATTGCAACAAAGGGAGGTGTGTTCTCGCCTCATGCAAAATAAAGACGAGGAGCACTGTATTGGTAGTTGCCATGCTCCAAAAAAATCAAAGAAAAGAGTCTGATCATCATAGTGTACTAAGGAAGAAGAAGAACATAGTCTGAATCTGATACATAGTGTACTAAGGAAGAAGAAGAACATAGTCTGAATCTGATACATAGTGTACTAAGGAAGAAGAAGAACATAGTCTGAATCTGATACATAGTGTACTAAGGAAGAAGAAGAACATAGTCTGAATCTGATACATAGTGTACTAAGGAAGAAGAAGAACATAGTCTGAATCTGATACATAGTGTACTAAGGAAGAAGAAGAACATAGTCTGAATCTGATACATAGTGTACTAAGGAAGAAGAAGAACATAGTCTGAATCTGATACATAGTGTACTAAGGAAGAAGAAGAACATAGTCTGAATCTGATACATAGTGTACTAAGGAAGAAGAAGAACATAGTCTGAATCTGATACATAGTGTACTAAGGAAGAAGAAGAACATAGTCTGAATCTGATACATAGTGTACTAAGGAAGAAGAAGAACATAGTCTGAATCTGATACATAGTGTACTAAGGAAGAAGAAGAACATAGTCTGAATCTGATACATAGTGTACTAAGGAAGAAGAAGAACATAGTCTGAATCTGATACATAGTGTACTAAGGAAGAAGAAGAACATAGTCTGAATCTGATACATAGTGTACTAAGGAAGAAGAAGAACATAGTCTGAATCTGATACATAGTGTACTAAGGAAGAAGAAGAACATAGTCTGAATCTGATACATAGTGTACTAAGGAAGAAGAAGAACATAGTCTGAATCTGATACATAGTGTACTAAGGAAGAAGAAGAACATAGTCTGAATCTGATACATAGTGTACTAAGGAAGAAGAAGAACATAGTCTGAATCTGATACATAGTGTACTAAGGAAGAAGAAGAACATAGTCTGAATCTGATACATAGTGTACTAAGGAAGAAGAAGAACATAGTCTGAATCTGATACATAGTGTACTAAGGAAGAAGAAGAACATAGTCTGAATCTGATACATAGTGTACTAAGGAAGAAGAAGAACATAGTCTGAATCTGATACATAGTGTACTAAGGAAGAAGAAGAACATAGTCTGAATCTGATACATAGTGTACTAAGGAAGAAGAAGAACATAGTCTGAATCTGATACATAGTGTACTAAGGAAGAAGAAGAACATAGTCTGAATCTGATACATAGTGTACTAAGGAAGAAGAAGAACATAGTCTGAATCTGATACATAGTGTACTAAGGAAGAAGAAGAACATAGTCTGAATCTGATACATAGTGTACTAAGGAAGAAGAAGAACATAGTCTGAATCTGATACATAGTGTACTAAGGAAGAAGAAGANGATATTTAGAGATTTAATGAAACTTCTCGGCATTTAAGATTCACATTGGCATTCAATGTTCAAGCAGACAACTTTTATTAGGGGAACGAAAAAGTGGTAACCAACGAAAAATCTGAATCATTAATCTATAAGATAATAAATCCAACATTTGATACCAGTGATCTTCTGATCACCTCCGCCCAAAACAGCTGCTAATCATTCTTCATTGCCGGAAGTTGGGGAGAAAAAAAACGAACGATCGAAGTAAAATTTTACTTTCCAGACGAAACAGCCAGCCACAATGAAGTCTTGTAATTTTAATTTCCGATTGTCTCGGGCAAAAGCGAATGTCTTCCATACAACGCACACATAAAAGATTTCTTTCACCGCCGCCGTTTATCAACTCCAGCCGAGCCACGAAAGTTTTCAATCGCGAATCTCTCCCGACTTAAAAGCAATTACTACTAGTAGAGATATTTTCCGCAAGAAAGAATTTTTTCAGCTCTTACTGCAGAGGAGTGACTAAAGGGATAGAGAGAGAAAAGTACGGAGATTGAAAAAGCGCAGTAATCTTTTAGTCCAAAAGAGACTCTTTCGCTGCGGATGGAAATGAATGTTTTTCTTTCGGCCAAGGCCAAATTATAGTGCAGAAGACGTGGATAAAACAGAAATAAAAGCATCGCGACAAAGGAAAGGACAGCGATCGATCTCAAACGGAAGGTAGAGCACTGAGGATTCGAATCTGTCGGACGGGTTTTTCTCTCAATAAGTTAGTGGGTGAAAAAGTGAGCGATGGAAAATATTAATGACCAGAAAAAGAGAATAGAAACAATCTTGAGGACGTCGCTTCCGAAAATGTGCCAAGGGCTGCGTTTTACATCCGAAAGCGCGGATGAGTCGGCAAGAGATGACATCGATGGAATATCGCTATCAATAGCAGCCTTTAAAGCAGAACGATTCGTTTGAGTCAAAGGATAGTCAACGACTTCACAGTTTTCCTCGGAATCTACGCTCAACAACACCTTCTGGCTAATCGCAAGCAGCAATTCAAACACTCATTCCGCACGAATATTAAAATAAAATATTTTAATTCGGTTACGACGGCTACGATACAAATACACACTAGGCTAAGATTGCAGTGAATTCTAACTGAAACTTTTTACACATTTTTGTCACTCTTCTCTACTACTCAAGAACTTAATATATTTCTAAACATAATTAAAAGAAAATCTGAGCCCTTTTCGAAGCTCCAAAAACGAAGAAAAAAATACACACACATACAGAAACACAGAAAACGAGTCTATTCTGCAAAAATGATAGAAGTAAATTAATAAATTCTGCATAAGAAGGAATCGTGAGCTTTGCTAAAGAGAATAGAATATAATCGATACAAAAGGCCATTAACACCGAGCGCGGAGGCGAAGTGGTGAGCACTCCTACACTCGGGTTCAAGTCCAGACTAATCTGATTTTTCTGGTTAAACGAGTTTATTCACAGTTATCATTATGAAAACGGGCGTAATTAGGGCATTTCTGTTTCCATTAGTTTCCATTGACGTAATTACTACTTGGAGGGAATCCTAAAGGCACAAATAAAAAATCGATGATCTACTGAGTTAAGACGTAAAATAGACTGAAAATGAATATCTGCGTAGGTTGAACAATAAATCAAATAAATATATTATATGTAAAAGCCTTTTAATCCAACGAAACCTCTCAACCGTGTATCGAAGTCAGAAAACATCCTATGCCCGCATGAATATACAAATACAAATTTCTCGTATTACATATACAAATTTCTAAATATGCAATTAACGTATGTAATTTGGACCACAGAGATGGCTAATCAAATTGTAAATGAAAATTAACTAGCTGAAGGAGTGATCACGCAAAACATGCAAATCGACCCCTGGAGTGTTTAATTAAGCCTATTCGATCATGACACCAAACGAACCGGCGCGCCGGTTTCTTTGCAGCAACAGATGAGGCGGGTGCATTATAAGAGACAAATAACGAAGGGAATTGATCAGCCTCTACAGACACCGACCGCTCACACAGCCTCTGCAGACACCGCTCACAGGAAGAATATAACGGTTAAAACAACCAATTGCATACAAACGCGTCTTTTGAGGGGACCATCCGAAATCACGTTCAAGTATTAAAAGATAAAGATCTAGAGTATTCGTAATAGTCTTTTTATTATATATTATAATAAATTATATTCAAGTATGATGTA